>SGPL01000269.1:0-44175 GCA_004802705.1 Bondarzewia mesenterica | reverse complement strand
CCTCGGTGTTGGCATATACCCGGACTCACTGAAGTCATCACTGGCGAAGGTGGCAATGGTGATGGATTGGCTCTCGGTGGGCCCGCCTCTCCTTCCTGCCCCTTCCCCCCAACCTCCCCTGCCCCCACTACCATCAACAACGGCACCGACTGGACCGCCCATATCGCCGCTGCCCCAGCCCCAGCTGACTGGGCCTGAACAAAAGTCGGTGTAAGTGGACGGGTGGCAGATCCAGCTGCAGCCGGAGTTGTCAAATGAGGACATGGACCGCAGCAGTGTCAGTGGTGAGGCCGAGGGCGAGGCTGCCAGGGGGCAGATGCCAGAGGATCAGCTCAATAGGTAGAGCTGATGCCTCTTTTTTTATATACATGTAGCAGACTGTTTTGTTTTTCTTTTTTGTATGTATAATAGACGCAATTTGAACTGCTTCAATGCTTGACATTTTGAGTAAGGTGAATTTTAGTAAAACAACAAAACAATGCCATCGTCGTTACAATCGCCGTCCCGACACTGGCCTCCACCTCATATCAGCAACACGCTACCGCCGATGTGACCTATTTCGCATATTAGTGTATAGGCAATTAATCTCCAGTTCATCACCTACGTTTTGGCCTTAGAAGTGCTCGCCGCCGATCGCGAGTGAGTTTGCGTTCCCGGCGGACTCGGCTCATCGCCCCTTTTTGGCCTTGATGCTTTTGTGTCCACCTAAAATTATGCTCAATATATCTCATAAGCTAATCCATGAAGACCTACCTTCGCATTGGTATGGAGACGTGTTCCGGAAGTGTTCGCCGAGTCATTCTTCAACTTCTTACCAGAAGTCTTCTCATGAGACTCATCGGCGATGGCCTTCCGCCGCTTCGCCGAGGATTCCTCAGCTTGCGCCATTGCTTTTGCCGACGGCTTCCTCTTTCAGGGAACAGCGACCTCCGGCGTGTCATCTCTGACAGAGTCATGCTCCTCGGCTTCCTCCTCGGCATCTCTAGCCTCCTACTATATGTGAGTGACACACAAAATAAATGTACTCAAAGTGACTTACCTGTTCCAAGACCATGTCCTTCAGCGTGCTCGGCGATACTTCACTAGAGGCCTGTTCCTCTGCCTCACCGAGGGTCATATCTTAGTCCTGATCATTTGCTGATGCTGACGGCGCCAGTTCAGTTGTCGGCCTAGCCTCCTCGGCCACTGGAACATCTGGCCTTGTATCGGGAACTGTGGGTTCAATTTCCAACTCAAGTCTTTTGTCAATGCATGCAAAGCTGTATTCAATGAATCTAAATTTACCTCATTATCCCCGGTGGCATCAGTCTTAGCCACCTCCAGGCGTTCTCGAAGATTAAACTTTGACAACATTTTTTATAATTCGGAGTTCATCTCCTCGGCCTCTTCAGGTTCGACGGTCGCCGGCTCAGCTTCCTTGGCCTGTTGGAGTGGCTTCAGCAGCACCTTGGTGATCTGGTTGGACACCTCAACAGTGAGCAAGTCGCAGGCCGAAAAGTCCAGCTGTGTGGTCAACACATATGGTGGAATGTTGCTGGTGGCGGCGGCATTCTCATCGGTGTCGGCACCAGGATCTTCATGGAACTGAGCTTGGTGGCTGTCATTCAACAGCATCCTGACGGTGAGCGCGATGAGCCACAGATTCTCCTTCGGCCACAGCTCACTGTCTTCACCGAGATGCAGATTCTCGGCGAGCCACATTGTCAGTACCTCCTTACCTTCCATCGAGGTATGCACTGACTCGGGGAGGTATGGGCTGTCATACTTCCAGTTGCACCAAGGAGGGAGATTGCCGGCGGCCGCGAACGGACGACCATCCTGGGTCAAAATCAGCACTGATTCTACTATGGTGGTTAACTAATCATACCTCATGCTGGAGGATGGCAGACAACATTGTTCTGTACTTGATCTGGGCACTGAGGTTGAGCAAGAAGCTCATTTTGCCCATGTCACACCGGGTGTAGGTAGATGCCGGTGATATGGTCGGATNGATCNCTGAGGGGTCNGCCAACAATTCCTCAACNACAGTCTTNCACNTNTCNGAGACTGCCTGNGAGACNTCNGCCTNATCCTCACTNTCACTGTCNCTGTCATCCCCCATTAGCNNCTCAAGCTNNGCCTCAAAGTTCTCCTNNGCCTCCTCCATTNTCNCNNNGCTTTCCTCCATCTCTTTGGNNNCNGNGNNAGNNNTNNCCTTCTCCTNTNNNTNNNCCNNNCGCNNNCNCNGANGNNGANGCCGACNCCNATGCNGACNCCAATGCANGAGCNTTGCCCTTCCTCNGCTTTCCTTTCTTNGTCACAGTNGATGTCGCCGACNGAACCCCACCNTCGNATGCCCAATANGACTTGAACACCACCAGGGCCTTGCCNTCCNNTTGCNGATCNTACCAGTGGTTCATCANCTTNGTGATNNTTTNTCNAACNAGCTTCNATGGCTCTTTGACNANAAAGTCATCNGGAAAGTACTCATCGGCGAGGTANTCACCTCNCCNTTCCTTCAACTCCCCCCATGGNACNGATCCCTTTGCGTTCCNGCTCGCCNCTCCTATANTNTTNTNANTACANGAANNCCANGATGTCNNANTNCAACATACNGTATGCNGTNGTCATCACCGCNCTNACCAAGCCCTTCATCTGCTCCAGNTCNAAGGTCTTGTCCTTCTCCNGNGANGGCAACATCACCCTCCNNTCCTCGGCAGNNNCCAACTCNGGAATNNGCTTTTTCCTTTTCTTCACTTCCTCCTTGNCCTCCTCTCTGACTTCTGTGGTACCTGTTACAGACATGAGAGTTACTCTCATACACATCATNCACAGAATGCTCACNNAANACCTCATTNGTGTANTCTGCCCATTCCTTNANAATGTCGCCNGTGTTCCAATTNGGATGAGAATTGATGAACAAAGTNNATCCNTTCTCCTCATTNAAGTCATGACTGANAGGACNGGTGGGTGTCAGCCATCGCNGAGACCANCACCGAGGGCAAACTCACTAAGTGTACACNGGCTTGCCATCCTTCAGCNCCGTCNCNGAGAAAATNAATAACCTCATGTTCAGTTGCCNGAACATNTGGGTGGCAAACTCCTTCACATATTGATTGGCATGCTCGGTGAACCTATAAAAATATCTATNNGTATGTCACNNGNNATGGGAACANNNACTCACTCTCTNTGTTTNTNGGCNGGNGGATGCGCCNCNTTCCACTTNTNGGNGAGCTCTTNGAACTTTACCATGTCCTCNGAGCTCACNNAATCCCTCACCGCCCTCACTCCATCCTGGTAGTGNGAGATATAGTCCNGGGAATCCTTCNGCATNNCCNCATGATGCTCCAGGATGTGGGCCTCGATGTCCTTCCTTTTNTATGAACTTCANGANCTCCAGTTGGGTCCATNGCCANATGTAAGAGATCTTGTCCTTTCTCTCCTTCTTGTTTNTNTTCAGAAGCTTCGATANCAAGTNTTTNTGCATCGACTGTNGGTGGTCAGTANNANCCAATNGCCGAAGNGACAAATTGANNNACCTTCNGAAGGCTAGAGANATANTGCGCNCGCCTGAGGGGTTNGGGCNGGATATCTTCCTTNGGCCTGTCNTGNGTCATCAAGAATGCCCATGACCTCTCNAANTCCTTCCGCACTCTCACCGNNGCCTCTNGCCACTGTTCCNAGNTGTCTTCCAGAAANTTGNTTTCTNTGTNGTTNAAGGGGGAGGCCGTGCTGTCCATTGNAGNTAANTTGTTCNAGANTGGATNNATGGAAGTACTTATCANGGAAGAAGGTAGATGTCNATCCTNTNGGCNNAGCACNCATNATCTTTATATGTCAAATGCNGTGCCTGTTGTTATGTCAGACATGCCNTAACATTTCTAATCTATATATCCAATACTACCTTCAAAGCATGAAATAGTNTGTGCATTGCCNGTGANTTTGCTGAGGGCNNNNGNNNCAGTGATNNAGNANTAGAGNNNNGNNNGCNANGNCNNNGGTGGCANCNNTGGCAGNNNCGGCANCAGCATCAGTGGCTGCANNANNNGCNGCATTGNNNTAGNANNNATGGCAGCATNNNNAGCNANNNCNGTTTNATGNCNNCAGTGCTTGCTGNANNNNCTGTNTTATCAAAGCCCTGTCTACTTGCTAAAANATGTTCTTNAGTCACACAANTCAGGTNTTGGCTATGGACCAGTACCCACAATATTAGTTCATACATACAGACNTTTTNNATAGCTNAANATGCCTGCTCAGNAANAAAACACAGCATGNCAATGNNNCACTNCATTCATCTGCACTTTATTCTCTCAGTACAAGTCTCCATGTCATGTTTGCCAACCCATCACTAGACACATTGATTTTTAGGATTGNAAGGAATGACTTTACCTTGACATGTGTGAGATGCAGNCAAACTGGTGAAATGCATCTCTCAAGTCCAATGCCTGACCACACTNCCTTCAAACTNAAAACAGTCTGGCTCANANCAGATTGTTGGTTATAAATTAGTGCTTTATNAATTATTNACACACAAGTCTCCCTANTATCAGTCAGTGGAGGGACACAACAACAGATTTNTGTTTGNAAANNGCAAAAGTGTTGAGGCAAGCCANTGGCAGTTGCAATGCCTGTCCTCACTCACNCTTACACTCACCCCTCAGCATATTTTNGTGTTNANCAAGATATCACTNTCTGTGATTGCNAAANCCAATGTNTCATGCTCNATNATCCCCTNTTGGATTGTGNTGGAGAGAATGAGAGATGACATTGTGCAAGTGGCCCAGTGTTGCANCNAGTGCAGTTGNCANATTGGGNNATGAGTGAGCTTGCAAGCCCAACAGGCAGNTGATTGCACACCTGCCATGNTNATGNCAGTCAGNCTCACTGTATGATCAATTGACAAGAATGNAAATGAGTTGTAGCNNATTTGAGCCCNCATTGAGCCATNAATTCTTGCACTNNCNNAGCAGGCACTGCTTGTGACACCGAGTGATAATGCTGGCCTAAATGTATAAAGGCAAGGGCCATCATTATTGGCCAGCTCATCATCTACTTATATTTCCCCCACTTCCATTACACTCCCTCATCATGATGTCTGATAGTCAGAGTGCCGAGAAGCCTGTGGAGTGGATGCTGAGGCAGACTGAGCGGTTTGCCGAGTATTTAGAGCAGGATCTGCAAGACAAGCTGGCCAGTCTGTGAGCATGAGGGTCAGTCTCATTGAGGATGGTGGCATTATTCCTGTCGGTCCAACAGCTATTTGAGTGTGATAACATCACCAATGTTGTCATCGCCACGCACACCTCACTGAGTGAGTTGGATTGATCTTATTAGAAATATGAAGACTAACATTTCTCAGTCATAGTGAATTGGGATTTTTAGCGGTACGCCGGTCGCGTTCACTCTGGAAAATGTGACCCCAGTAAGGGCACCGAGGTGATGTTGGAAACAAGGTACCCACCGCTGAATGAGGATGCTTTGCCACTTCACGAATCGCCGGCAATGATTGTGGACCGACACAGCATCATCGGCCTATGATATTTGCCAGGAATCCTGACCTTGAAAAGACAAGTGAGCGGTCACTGCTAGGAATCAACATCGATACTGAAACTGAATGTATTGAAGGGGATCATTTGGGAATCAACGGTGAAGCTTTCACCGATGCACTGGCCGAAGGCCGCCAGTAATTGGAGGTGTAATCCAAACCTCTTCAGTGTAGCCGAGGAATACACTGGGATGGATCACGACATGGTGGAAATATCGCTGGGGTGGTTTGAACAGACCCATGATGTGAGTATTTAGTTATCACCGTCAGCGAGTTTGCTAACAAAAAAGATGGCAGTCACCAGATCACCTCTTAAAGCCATCGGCGAGCTTGACCAAGAAGTACTCCAAGCTGGGATGTCAGCAATGGGTCACTGATTTTGCCAAATTGTCTGCCTTCCTCAGCGCCATCTTGAGCCTCATCAATCCTGACCAGTATCGATGTGGACTCCAATCGATCTATAAGCTCAGCGAGATCAGCTCGCTTGCTGAGGTCGCTCACTGATAGCCTTCCATCTTCACCGGCATCTCAGTAATCATGCAAAGAATGACTCCCACTCACTATGACGGCCAGGCCAGGCATGAATGGTACGATCTCCTCACCACCGTCAGGCCGTATCGACATGCTATCATGGAGCTCCCCGGCGTTGGTCTTCATTTCAAATACAACTCTGGAATGGTGGTAGGATTCTGTGGAAGAGTTTTCGCACATTCGGTTTTAGAGGTGGATGGTGAGAGGGTTTGTATCACATTCTTTATGTGAGATAACATTCATGAGTGGCTAGGAATCAAGGCAGCAGGATGGATAAAAATGGCCAAATTTAACCATCCTATCACCACCAGTGGTTTGCCGATGCTGACGCTGATGCCGATGCCGACCGATGCTAGTTACTTGTAGATTATCACCGAAATTGCCTTGCATTTACTAGCATATCATTTGTCAAT
This sequence comes from Bondarzewia mesenterica, assembly GCA_004802705.1. Classification (NCBI taxonomy): domain Eukaryota; kingdom Fungi; phylum Basidiomycota; class Agaricomycetes; order Russulales; family Bondarzewiaceae; genus Bondarzewia; species Bondarzewia mesenterica. Next base: position 37,707 of record SGPL01000269.1, on the reverse strand, counting down.
AACATTATCTAATGATGCATATAACATTCTGTAATTCACTATCTTCCTTTCAATCTACTATACTATGGGGTCTGGCAGGAGAAAACACATTCAGCTCCCCGTTCAATTTGTCATGTATCGGGAGAAGCGGACGAGTCGAGGCGTCAGGACTATAAGGATCCTAGTCAATGAAGGCACAGGGCCTTCTTCACTGATGAAGGCTCCATCGACCCCCATCCCTCTCCCTGACTATAACCTCAATAATGACAGAGATGTCATGTCAGAAGTCATCCGGGTCCCTCAGAAAAGCAAGGGAAAGGTATATCACCAGGCCAAAAACCATTGGCGAGAAATGGACTGACTGAGTTATAGAGTCAAAATGACTACATGCGAGACTGGATTCCGAGAATTGGGGAATACCTGGACCACTTGCTGTCTATGGAATGCCCCCAGGAGGACCGGCAGTGTGGCCTTTGCCACGCGGTCGAAGGGATCTGGCAGTGTCTCAACTGCTTTGGCTGGCTGATCTTATGCACTGAATGTTGTAAGGAGAGCCATGGCCAAACATCGTTCCACTGAGTGGAGCAGTGAATGAGATCTTATTTTTCACCGGCATGACTTCAGCAAGCTGGTGTCAGACTTCACCTCAGCCATGGCAGAGACCTCTGTCCCTCCTATGAGACTCAACCAGCGGTGCGGGAAGAGTGGCCAGAAGTTATTACCAGCATGGAGGATGAATGAGAAACTGATAAAGATGAGGTTTTCCCCATACTAGATGATGGTCAAAACTGAGCTCCGAAGGTCGACAGCTATGGCTTGCTGATCATCACTATGGTGGACCATTCTGGTGTTCATCAAATTGGTGTTCACTGATGTCAGTGTCAGGGCTCGTTGATGGCCAACATCTAGCTGCTGGACATGGGACTGTATCCAGTGAGCTTCAAAGATCCCCGAATGGTGTTCACCTTTCAAGTTCTAGATGACTTCCTGGTGGACAACCTGGAGTGTAAGACCACAGTGATGAGCTTCTACAGCAAACTTTGTTGAGTGACCACGAGTGCACTCCCTCACACTGTTGTGGTAGGTGTTTAGTGACCGACAGATAGTATGGTATTCTGCTGACCATGTACCATCATCCAGGACTAGTACCGAGAACTGCTGAGAGTATCTTGGCAATAGCGTCATTTGAAGTTCATGAAATGGCATGGGTTTGGTCACCGGCCAGCGACTGCACCCGGTCTAGGGGAATTGGCTCTGTTCTGTCTGGCCTGTCCTCAACCGTGATTCAATCTCACCGAAGACTGGAAAACTGATCTAGATCAGTAAGCATGCTCCTTTCAAGTAGCTGATACCAAACCTCAAATGGTTCCCCTTCGGTGACAGGTGGAAATATATGAGAGGCTTTGTGATGGATGGGAACTTCTCAGTGGAACATCTGAAGATGAGAAATCCATGGGTAGATGTGGTGCTCACCGAAGGAGCACAATACATGGTCAGTGATACCCTTTACAAACAACACCTACAGGAGGCCAAAGAGGCCAAAGAGGTGAGTGCATACACCGATCGGCGACATCGCCGAGGTCTGATGGCTAAACAAAGATCAACTTGCAGCAATCACTGGGTGGTCAATCAAGCTAATGCTGACCACCATAACCTGGATGCCACCGGCATCAGTGCCACGGCCTGTGCCAGGCATGGCTGCTTCTGTCCCCATGTGGTGGTCGACTTTCAGAAGGGCGAGAGGTGAGGGGTCAGATGCTGGTCTCGGTGAGATACTAACCAGGATTGCAGGCAAATGAATATGGATTATTCCCTTAGTGGGGCCCTCAAAACTGTCGGTGACATTCCTCAAACCCTCATTATGTATGACATCATGTGTCAATATGGGGTCCACCTTCGCTGATGGTTCACCGAGAGCCAGTACTTGATGATGCTAGAAGACTTGGAGATTATGAAGGGCATCAGCGTGTGGCACATCCATGGCCATCAAGATCAAATGTTTCTATCAGTTCTATCTAGGATTCATCAAAGGGGTGGCACAGGTGGATGAGGAGGTCATAGAAACCCTTTGGGCACCTCTGAACCAGATCTCGGGCAGCACCCAGACTATGGCCACCTCCCATCGGTGAGAGACACTGGATGCCCATATGGCCGATTCTAATTAGAAAAAGTGGATCCAAATCAGTGAGTTTTTCCCTTTACATCATACACTATGACCTGAATGTATTGATTTATTTTGCAATTCCATCGATTTGCAAGAAGTATGTAAAGGTGAAGGCCACATTTGCTGACAGTGAAGAAGCATTTGCCAAGCTGACCTCGGCAACTGACACCAGACTCCTCACCAAATGGAGCCAGCAGGAGGGTGCGGCTGCCGCTAGCCATCAAACAAATCCAGAATGGCTTGACATATATAATATCAGCAAGACAAAAAGTGAGTCAGTCATTGCTCCCTGTCTTTCACCATTAAACTTCCGACAGTGCCGGGCAAGGCGGCCTACCAGTTGCAACTGACCGAGGCAGAAAGGGAAAATGTCCCAGGAGTTCTTCGAGGAATGGTGGCCTGGCTCGCCACTGGCATCAAGATTCAAGAGGCTCAGTACGTTGATCATGGTTCTCATCTCAGTCCAATCTCATAAGTCGACAGGCTATCCCTAATCACCCGAGTCCATCAATTGTCTCGCCGATGCACTGCCGAAGCCTTGTTAGAGATTGAAGATGCTCGCCGATGACTTTCTGGCAGGATTGCAACATTCAATCAAGAAGCGATACATTATGTCGGGGAAATTAAACAGACTGAGGAATGGGAAGACATTCCTGGCAATGAAATTCAGGATCCCATGTCCAACAATGAGGATGATGCCGATGCCGCTCCCGGTCCTGCCGACAATGTCAGCAAGAATGCCGATGAAGAAGATGTGGTTGAAAGTGTGGTTGCCAAGAAAATATGCCTGTCACTTCCATCGACCTTCAGTAAAGACAAGTGCATGGAACTTGGACTGCAGGCTTTGGCAAAGCAGGAACTAGAACTGCGGAAGGGTTAGGTGAATGATGCCCTCCATCACATCTGCATCCACCTTGGCCACAAGTCCTTCCTCTTCTGGACCTCGGTCAGGCGGGCCAACAGCCAGAGGAAGAAGACCTGAGCCTGGAATGATGTGACTGTCCTAGAGGGAAATGTCCGGGAATAGGGCCAGATCTATTTGGCATGTTGGCAAGTGATAGCTGATCTCGGCACCGATGATGATCTCCTTAGTATATACAAGGACTTGGATCCCAAAGATCTGAAGGTGAGCATGGCAATCTCGGACCTAAGGAAGCCGGGGCACCGGAAGGAGAGCCTGGCATGGTTTTGGAACATGGATGTTCAGCGAGATGCTGAGCAAAGGGGATGGATGGAAGAATGTGAGTAATCCTGAAATATAATCCTGACGCCGATGCCAATGCTGAACTGACCCATCCCAGTTTAAAGAGTTCACTGGCTCCAGGCGAAAGCCCTCAGGAATCAGTGGGAGGAGCAAGTCACTTTGCTCGCCGAGGAGATGTGGTGGTCGGTGAAAGCCTTCAAGACAAAGGCCAACTTCTGGGCATCTCTGATTGAGAGTGTGGATGTCACCGAACACCCCGGCCATCATGCTTATGCCGCTCAGCAATAGGCCATGTGGAAGAGGTTCGCTGTACAAGCCGAGGGCGAGTTTAGCAAGGTCAAATACGGTAGACATTAAACTCATGTTGTAATTACAAAAACCATTACTACCTCTAAGACTGCTCTTTCAACCTCTGAATCTCCAACTGCTTCTCTTTAATCGCCGATTCGGTCAGTGTCTGGGCCTGCCGAGTGGTGGCAAGGGCATTTTCGACTTCGGGGATAATGTCTGAGTAGGATGCGATCTTGATCATCCGACTGAATGTCAGAATGCAAGCACATGGAGCAAATGCATTCTATACTGACTCACTGAACCAATAATATTCTTGACAATCGCCACACTCTCAACTGCCATGTTTGGAACAAAGGGGGTCAGTTGCTGTCCCTCCCACCATATTGGCTCGATCAACATGGCTTGAATGGCAGGATACAAAACAAATTCCAGTAATGGCACCTCCACTGGGACTGGCAGCTCATTGCTGGTCTCTAAGTACTGCCGGAACATCGATCCGATGTTCGCCAGTGTGATGACGCTGATACCGCTGAGCTCGAGCCTGCCGAGAATAGTGGCAAAATTAGTCTAGAGAAAAATCAGCAATGGCAGAGAAAGTGATTTGAGTGATCGCTGTACGAGCTCTTGCATCATGCTATTGTACCAGTGCTGCTTGTCATCCACATTTCCATTCACTAGGAATTGCACGACCATCTTATGCACATGGACACCATAGGCATTCCATAGTGCAGCGGTGTGATCACTAGGGATGCCGATATTATTGTTTAGACTATAGTTAATATTGAGGGTGTTTTTCATGAGGGGGAGTCAGACAAGAGAGGCAAAATTAGTAAATAGATGGCCAGTGAGCGATGGTAGCTATCTATGCAAATATCACAGGCCATCACCGAGGACATCTTGCCTTTGCTGAGGACATCTTGCTGTTGCTGAGGACATCTCACTATCACCGAGGACCTCTCGCCATCACTGAGGACCCCTCAGTATCGCCGAGGACATCTTGCCATCACCGAGATCAGCTGCTGATGCTAAGGTTTCCCCATGCCATTGGCAAAGATATCCCTGACAATCGCTATTCATTTTCTCAACTGCACCCTTCTTGCACCCCTTCATCCTTGTTCACGCTATGTCCTACGATCAACGCCTCCTCAATTTAATCTCTTTACATCACATCTCCATCGCACTGTCCCTTTCTGACAACAAGCCAAGAATTATCTGTGACCTTTTCTTCATGGGCATTAAGGCCGAAGTGGTATGTCGGTGCATATCGGGCTTCAAATTCCCCTCCCCTCACTTGTCTGTAGGATGCCGCTGCTACCATCATCGGTTACCTCAAGCTTACTGGCTGTCCCTTCACCATCTCCACAAACATCAGTGAGGCGGCGGAGTGGGTGACATCTTACCAAAGAAACTATGCTATTGGGCTCTTCGGCATCAGCCCGTTCACCCATGGCCATAGGTTAACCCAGCAGATTGATATCGATCTGGATGTCTCTGAATGGTGGTTGACTGGATCTGGGATTCAAATTGTTAATCTGCCAGCATCATACTCAGTGGCTATTTGTAACTTAGTGAGTGAGTCCATTTAGAGATGTAATATTCCCTGTTGATGTCATATAGCCTCTGGCGACCGAGGTGCCATTGGGCTCAGTGGGTTCAGTGGTGACGGCGTGGGCATGGCAGCCTCAGACCAGCATGGCAAGCAAGGCCGAGAGGGATCAGTTGTGGAATGAGAGCAGGGTAGCGGCCGACCTTGTGAAATCGAAGCTTGAGGATTATATGAAGAGACTCCAGGAGAAATTGAAAAAGAGGGAGAATTAGATGTTGTAGATCATGTGAATATATTGAATTTCTGAACAAAAATGTAATAAGACCTGGGTTTAGACAAGGCAACAGGTGGAATAATTGGAATGAAAATTTAATTGTGCTGAGTATAGCCATGTAAGATGATAGGTGATGAGCTCTGCACTATATTTGATTCACTAGGCCCCACCATCTGAGACACTTGCCGAGGACCCGAGCAATATATGTCATTGTGCTGGGCCCAACCATCTCAGGTGCTCGCCAAGGACCCGAGCAATATTTTTCATTATGCTGGGCCCAACCATTTCAGATGCTCACNGNNGANCTGAGCAATCTATTTTATTCTGCTGGGCCCAACCGTCTAAGATGCTCACTGGCAACNTGAGCATTATATTTTATTATGCTGGGCCCAACTGTCTNAGATGCTCACTGGCAACCCAAGCATTCTATTTTATTATGNTGAGCTGAACCATCTCAGATGGTCACTGAGCACNCAGGCAATATATTAGGTTTGCTGGGCNCAGCCATCTCAAATGGTNACTGACAAGCCCTGCACACTGCTAGGCCCAACCNTTCTCATCGGTCACTGACNATCCTCGGCCCACTCGTATCAGACAGTGTTATCCCCCACCTTCAGCNGAGATTCACTCTACCATCTTGATCGCCAAAAATGCATGTTCAGCTATACCNTCTTAGACGNTAGTAGGGGACTGAATAGGCTCATTCAAGTACAGTTGGTCTTNTTTGATCACTGCCGACAGGCTGAAGGAGGACATCCCTCTANAGCCTCTCAGGTGGGCACAGTANGTCTCTAAGGTTTNAAAGGTCAGTAATTTNGTTTGTCCAGGGATGGNGTCANACTCACCCTGAGNAGTCCATATATAAATATTTTCAATTGAAGCTTCCAAAGGTGAACAAGAAGGACNAGATCACTTACATTTACCAATGGACTCAACTGGAGGTCTTGGAGTTNATGAAAANNAAGNAGATCGAGGNNCACATCTGGGAGCACCATGGAGCTTCACCGCAGAATTCTAGAAACTACATCTCACATTATCAGGAGGGGGTGAGGGCTGTGAAGGAGTCAGTGACTGAGGAGGACATAGCTCAGTACCAAGAGCTCATNAANAAGTGGAATGCCACCCATCCACCGGCCNAAAAACAATGAGAGTGAGTGAGCTNTTTGACATACCCCAGACNGCCATTGACAATGTTGAAAATTCNTCGAGAAGGTAAACCAATATGTGAAGGAGTTTGCAGGCCAAATGTTCAGGCAGCTGAACATGAGGGTATTTATCTTGTCAGTGATGGTGCNGAAAGATGGCAAGCCAGTCTTTNCTTAGTGAGTGCACTGTCGGCAGCATCATTGGTGATAACCAAATGACAGGTTCTCACAGTCATGACTATAATGAGNAAAATGGGTTGATTGCCTTCACAAAGTCACAACCAGACTGGATGACTGGCGAGATCATGAAGGAATGNGCTGAGTATACCAACAAGGTATTCGGTAAGTAGTCTTCAGACTGTTCATGTCAGGTAGCTGCTGATGTATGCAATAGGTACAACTGATGGTAGGGAGGAAGCNAAGGAGGATGTTAAGTCAAAGCAGAAAAGAAAGCCAATGCTTGAATTGGCGGCCACCGAGGATGGCAGAGTGATGTTGCTGTTGCTGGAGAAAGACAAGGTCTTTGACCTAGACNAGATGAAGGGCTTNGTGAGGGTGGTGATGACCACTGCATATAGCATGTATAAATCACAAACAATTAATACCATATACTGACAATCATATAGGGCAGGCCAGTGGAAATCCAAAGGGATCTGTCCCCTGGGGAGAGTTGAAGGATCAGCGAGGAGACTACATCACCGACGAGTATTTTCCCGAAGACTTTATGATGATGGATCCTTCCAAGCTGATTTGAGAAAACATCATGCAGCTGGTGAACTTCTGGTATAATCGGCAGGATGACAGCAAGGAGCTTGTCATATTCAAGGCCTATCGAGGCTCTGATGGTGGGATTTGGTCAGCAACAGTGACAACTACAAAAAAAAGGAAGACTGCCTAAGGCCAAGGCCCAGACTGCAAAGCTGATGGCAACAGTAATAGTGACAGGTTCAGTCAAAGGCAANAAGAGGGCCATCTNTTTCTNTGAATGGATAGAGGGTAGCTCAGNGACAGTGAAGGAGGCTGAGGAAAACTTNGAGTCTCAGCTGCAGGAACTAATNGGAGATGATAGTGACAGTGATGGTGGCAATGAGGAGGAAGTCTTTGAAGAGGTATCACAGACATGGCAGACTGTTGTCGACCAACTGCTCGCTGATNTGACAGCCATTGATCTGACCATCTCACTGGCATCAAGCTCAACCAAGTCAGACCTCAGCAAAATGAGCTTCCTGCTCAACCTCAGTAGCNGAGCTGAGTATCAGAGAATGCTGAAGGCNATCCTANNGCTGGAGGTATGACTACCTAGATATGAGAGAACNATTGCTGATTTGTGCCCAAGATAACAGCNCATTTACTNATAGTGAGAAGATTTCCCAGTGANGCAACTGGAAGTACAANAGCCCATACCTNNCTGAGTCAGTCCACACCTCGGTGGAAGCTGAGGAAGAACTCAACATGTGGCTCACCGAGAACCCCCATCTGGATGATGATGGAGAGTTGCTGCCCAAGCAAAATCTCTNGATTATTGNGCTCACNATCNGCATGCTATTGAATGACAGCCACCAAGCCCAGTTTCATGAGGATCCTAGTGCTGATGCTGTCGCCATNGCTGATGGTAAGATTTCATTCTATGTGCTGACATCACAGATGGACTTTGCAGCATGTGACTCCCTCANCATGGAAGTGTCCAATAAAGTCACCGACATCGCCGATGTTATATCTAAGGCATCTGCTTGGAGTCAACACGATGTGGAGGAAGACCGTCTATTGACTATCAAACTTAGGGAGATAGAGGACAATATTATCTCTGAGTTGGATGAGATCCTNTATCGGTTGAATCTCTGAGAACAGCTTGAGGCAGTAAGGACAGTTCNCACTGGTGACATGGTAAAGTGACCTNACCCTCACAGCAAATATATTAATGACTTGTACTCTAGGACATGATGACTCCCCAAGAGAACACCAATAGAGATACCAGCATTGNAGAGGATAGTGCCGAAGTCAGNGAGCAGNGTCCCAGCATCCCTAAGGAGGTTCTTAGTNTCACCAGAGAGAAGGCNNCNGATGGCAAACAGGATGATCATATCAGCGAGGAGAATTCCCTTCTGACAGAGCCTCCCACCCTCTTCNGGTCTTTCTCACTGAACCCATCTGCTGAGAATAGAGATCATCTGGTAAACTAATATTCAAGTATTCTGACATGTCTCTCCCTAACTTAATAGTGTGGTAGATCACACACCAGACAGTCCCTGAGATTGTAAGAGATAGTGAGGTCTACCANCAGGATTCACCAATGCTGGAAGCCATCCCACCACCCATGACAAATATCGANGACAATGAAATGTCTGTCACTGAGTCAGTCGAACATCCAACCAATGTGTTACCAATCGGGTCAGCGACAANGAAGGTTNTNGAAAANGTACGTTGATTGAATCAGAAGGAATAATTATCCACCTATTAACATTCACTAGGATACCTCCTCTGATGTGNAAAAAGACATGGAGNTCAATAGCCTTCCTGAAATATTGCAGGAGGTCAATATTTGATGGAAAAGGAAGCCTTCAGTGAAGGCATTGGCTGGTGCTGAGGAGCGNTCAGTGAAGCGATGCAAGGCAGTCACTGATGCATCTCCAGCAAAAACTTNTAGGAGCANGAAGGAGNTTGGGTTAGCTAAAGGCTCAAGAACACGTCGCTGAGTCAATCAGCNAGTATGTGTATACAATTGTGCCAATGTNTTGTGCTAAGTGTGACACTAGGTGGATGCCNAATTGTCCAGAAGAAAGAGGGCCCATGAANTGAGTCNGCCAATNATAAAAGCATGACCTCGTTCAGCAGTGGCAAACTCAAAGNNAAAAAGGTANGTGATTGTGGAGAATCAAAGTATNCTTTCATTGACATTTGGTATAGCTTTGATTGCCAGTAGATAATTATGATCATNGGCGGTGGTGACAGNGATGGGCTTGGTGTCTTTTCAGNGGTGGTGATCCTAATTTACTTTTTTTTGTTTTTATTTGTACTTTTTTTTTCTTGCTTCAATATNAGGCCAATGGTTTTTCGCACAACACAAGGTGACATTTCATGCAAATGAAATAAGAATACAAAAAGACAATCCACAAATGATCATGATATATATATAANAAAAGAGGCATCAGCTCTACTCATCGAGCTGATCCTCAGGTGGCNCGCCATCATCGACCGACTCTCTGGTATNCATGTCCTCATCAGAGGCTGGCTTCTCCTNCTTGGCNATCCATCCAGGACTAAGCAGCCTGGCAGTTTCAAGCTCANATGGCCTTGGCTGGGCAGGTAGCNACCTCAGNGGTGGAGTAGCAAGATTGCTGGAGGGCGACAGTGAGGGGTTGGTCGAGGGGTGAGGGGAGGGATGGGGCGGCAGTGGCAAGGCCTCATCACNAGTCGGTAAAGGGTGAACATCAGGCAGTGACATCNGTGAGACAANACTTGTGGCAGCCCTTGATGAAAGAGATGCCCGGCNTGCTGGAGAGGTAGTCAGTTAGGACAGGAGGNTAGNGGGGATAATTGCAGGTGATACCGCTGGTNTCATCTGGGCAACAACATCCTTGTCCACAANATTCATATTGTGGATGTCACCNATGTCACTGCCTNCAGTCGATCCTCCTGCCATGTTCTTGGCAGCNAGCTGTGGATATTGTTGACTGACTGTCACCTCTAGTTGCTCTAGGNGATGGAGGATCTCACNGATGATGGTGTCATNATGGGCATCCATCTCTACNTGCTGCTGTTTNACCTCATNGATGACCTTNNAGGTGAAGTGAACCATATCACCAAGCTCCTTGATCAATGGCAAGGAGCTNGGCTCAATGTGGGTGGNNGGGATGGGGGTGGGGACAATGGTAGGCACTNGAGCTAAAATAGGCTTGGTNTCAGCAGGAGTCACTGGNGCAGTGGCAGGATGAGGTTTATCAGCGGTGGCANGGATGGATATCCTAGNAATGGAGGTTTTCTCCTTCTTAGGCTCTGCTAGTGATGACGTCACTGAACGCGAGAGGGCGGTAAAGCCCTAGGTGGTGATCAATACCTCCACTGTTGCTACTATCAGTATTGAGATGAAAAACTAGAAGGTGATAAAACTTACCTTTCCTCAGCCTGGCCAAGGTCTTNGAATGTGAGCCACTGGCTGACGCCTACCTGTACNTCTCATGAAGATGTCCCTGTTTGTCCTTGGGGATCGGCTTGTGAGTTGGCAGTGNCAGCAGGGTCTCCTTTANCTTCAAGGTCCCTCGCTTGGGTGAAGACATGACCACCAGATCAGCAGCCTCATTAATAAAATGGGGAGGAGGGTATTTGCATGCAGCCTCCTCTCTATCCTTCTGCACCTGACTCACTAACTTGGTGCATTTCACCTTGCACTTGTGGCAAGGCTCGCAGNNAATGTGCTTATCGAAGTAGCATTTNGACCCAAATTTATTGNAGTTGAAGCACGGGCCATCTTCCTCCTGCACCCAGTCAGACTCATTATTGTCGTATTGACTGCAAGTCAGCCTCTGCTTGGCCNCCATCCTCAGCAGCANGTCCTGCTTGATGGTCACCTTCTGTTTGGACTTGGTAAGTAATCCAATGAGTTCCATGGAGGTACTCACCTTCTTCTTCGCTGGAGGCTGGACTATCTTGACCTCATCACACATGCTCTCCACNACTGCCTTGCTCTTCACGAGCTGCATCTTCCTCTTTTTCATGCCTGCNATCACNGATGCCATCACTGTGTCCTCATNGACACTGCTGATGGCTTTNNCCTTGCCTTTCTCTACCTTCACTGAGACCTCAGATAGTCCATCAGCCAAACTGTCATTGATTGACACNGTGTCACTCACTTTGGCTACCACTGGTACCTTTACCTCCTTTCTTTCTTCTGTGTNGAAGAGGCGGTGGNGTTGGGAATAGGAGTCCTCATCCACTGTCACTGCTCCCTCACCGAACAGAGACAAACTGGCAAGTTNCAGCTCAAGCTCATTTGGAAGGAAGANGGGGGAGAAGGGAGTNGGAGGATAATCTATTTNTTTGTGAGTAANAAGTAGAGAGAGTAAACAAATGATGATGCACCTTCCCACCACTGATTATCCCCCAAGTTNATGGGAGGTCAGGCATAACCGCCTGCTGATCATGGTATTTGCTATNAAGNANGCGTTCATCNTCAACGTGGATGAAGTCNAAGTTGGCGGGGCNCTTGACATGTCCAGCAAGCTTGAATTCTATGATANTGCTGATGGTAATATGAGGGAGGTGAAGTTTGATGCTGACCCNTGCTGCATCCCTTTGAAGGTTAATAACCTTCACCTGTAACAGAACAATGAGAGTATTCAAAGAACAAAAAANGAAGAGGTGCTTACAACCTCTGCACTAAATTTTTTTAGTGAAGGCCACCTCGCTAAGGGAGGAATTGCTATGAGCAGTGAGCACCATTGAAATAAGGCCAGCCAAAAGATAGATTTCAGACTGAGATGTGGACATGGGGGTGGAGCTAGAAGAGGAAATGAAAAATTCAAGGTTGTGTCAGAGAGACAAGGTGCGAAGTGGCACCATAAATATGCTGAATAATCAATNTCTATTGATGNATGTTTNTAATTTGATCTCCCACCGCATCTACATTACCTCACCAATTGAATTATATTTCAGCTGNNGGTGATGCNGATCGGTGCTCCCNCCGTCCTNGCTTCCTTCTCCTTCCTCCCTCTCTACTTCCAAATCTCACCTCCTCACTCTTAAATNAATACATTGTGAACCAAAGTGAGTCATNATCTTTACTTTTCCAACTCACCTTNTTCACGCTGNCAAACAATGGACTACACTGATTCAGCAATGAAGGATATCTTGATGGCAGGCTTTNATTTTGGTACGAGTCTTGTTTTCATCTTTTACACATTCCTTACTTCCTGTATCAATTCAGATGAGGTGATGGACGATGNNCATCANCCGGGAGATGACNCGAAGGAGACACCCATTCCAACACAGATTGATTCTGCTGCNGACTCTATTCAAGTCGGCGACATGCTGACCGCCGGCGAGTAANAGGTCTTAAACTTATTCAGTATGTGTTTTTTTGCGATCTAATGGTGAATCGATCACTCATCATTTATTCAGTTGTAGGATTTGGTAGGATCACCGCTTTTAGTTTTNTATTTTGCTGACCTCGCTTTCTTAGATTCTGACAATGGTTCACTGGCGACATCTGTCGCCGACGGAAATCAATTGGGTAAGTTTTTTTCTCTAGAAGTCAGTTGTTTTACTGACATTCTGGCCCTACTTTTTGAAGATGGTTCACAGGCTATGTCTGCCACNNGCATCTCACTGACAGTGTTGGTCTGCCGATNATCGCCAACTAAGNAGGCACAAGCTGNNGAGTCGACTGTTCTGTTTNATTGGCCTAGCTTACATTTTATTAGTNGGACAGAANCCATCCATACAAGTGGGTGGGATAGAGNAGGAGGAACTCNNTGCAGNNTGGGATGAGTTNAATTGGCTGTATGAGATTGCTGAATATCAATGGCAGGTGGTCAATCAGTTGAAAAGGGTGAGGTATATCATGTAGATATGCTTCATAATACTACATGCTGTGAATAGATAATNATAGCATTCTGTGAAATGTTATCCTTGCTTTTGTGTGTTGCAGGGCACAGGAGTCTGAGATGATCACCAGTGAGCACGATGGCATATGTTGGATTCTGCTGAGCCCANTGGTTTGAAATGATTGCCGGTGAGCANGGTAGTATATGTTATATTGAGCTGGGCCCAGCAGTCTTGGNCNCTTGCCGGCGAGCACANTGGTAAGGTGTATTGAGCTGGGCCCAGCAGTCTCAGATATTCGCTGGTGAGCATTGGTANTATATTGTATGCAGCTAGGCCCAGCTATAGCTGATGGTTTCGGACNGGCCTACNTACTGCTGAGCCCACCCATCACTGTCGGTCACTGGTGAATGTCNGCTGACTTGTATAGACAGTCTGTGCCCTTATTTGGGCNGAGATCTGCTGTGCNATCTCAGTCACTGAAAANGCAAGTTTAGNGAGACCATGTTAGACAGTTGTAAGGGACTNAATAGGCTCTGCCAGGGTCTATCAGATCTATCTTCTCTTATCATAGATTTTCCTTGGGCTTTAATTGCTCTACTCAGCTTGAGATACTAGTATCTCCTCAGTCACTTGTAGAACTTCTAGTAGCGAAGGGTGTATTTGAAGGATCTTCTCACCATCTTCTTGTAGACTGCTGGTACAGTGCTGCCAGGGTTCTAGTCTCTATTCTGATTTGTCTTAAGGCTATCCCAATGGGGATAGAAGTCTAGCTCATCTAGTTATAATNATCCTCTNAAAGCAATGGCTTTCACTCGACCTTGGTTTCTCTATAGGGAATTCCTTGTGTGTGCTTCTCTAATCTCGAAGTCTTCTATGNTGCACATCTTCCAGCCATCTAATCTACATTTATGACATCTNTGACGACACGCTCTATGATTTTGACGATGTTATAACCTTGTGACTATCAAGTTCTGTCGCACTAACTCTAGTTCATCTCATTGATCTGTCCTTTTGGTCGACTACTGTTCTTGCTTTGCCCAAGGTTTCTTTGATCTAGAAGAACCTTTGTTGGCCCTTCCTTCCTTGATACTCATNGAAAGCACCTCACCTTGATCTGTCTTTGAGATCAATAACTGATAAGTCATCTTTTGAAAGTGACTAAGAATTCCCTCCTAATGAATGACTAGGCTGCTCTGGGAAAGAGGAAAACCTGAGTCAGTCTAGGTAGAGGAGACCTTGCTGTTATCCTGGTTGGTTTGTTATTTTGTGTCTTTGCTGCATCACACTCCTTTCACCCTCGATGACCTAACTAGCAAAAAGCCCTCCCTCCGCACAACATCACCAAATCAACAATACTAGTATACCCTTTCTATCTAGCATCCACATTTCAAATGATGGTGAAGCTGTACATTCTTTAGATGCCTGGATAGGCAATAATATTAATGGTGTTTCACCTTGGAGCTCTATTCTTGAAAAGATAACAATGTCGCTTGACAAATGGAAAAGCTGTTATCCATCTAAAACTAAAGGATGCCCTCTTATCATTCAAATGATTGTTGGTGGAATGACACAGTATTTGACTAAAGTTCAAGGAATTCCTGCTGAAATTGAAGAATCTCTGACTAAAACTATTCATAACTTTATATAGAACTCCACTAGAACATCTCTTATAAATATAAAAACTCTGTATTTACCTATTAAAAAAGGTGGTATCAAACTTCTTGATCTTAAATCAAGAAACAAAGCTATTCAACTTACTTGGGCTAAATCTTTCTTAAATCTTAGTCTATACAAATTAACATGGGCTTACATTACTGACATCCTTATTGGTGAACACCCTACTATAAAATCTGGTAAAGTGCCCAAGTCAGCTCAAGTTAATATTTTCCTTTAAACATGGAAAACCTCTCTTACTAAATCTACTCTTCCTAAAGATATTCTCAGCATGCTTAGAGTCTCAAAAGAAAATAATCTCAATTTCTCCTCAATCAAATTATCTAAATCTCTCAAGAATAACCTCCTCATTTGGTACCATATTAGAGCAAAAGCTCACTTGAGATGCTTTAATAACTCCTCTCTCAGCTCCTGCCTTCGTGACTAATATAAAATCATTATACTTGTCAATATTGTTACTTTGACAGACAACATACTCTCTGCCTCAACCTTAGTAAATGCAGTCAAGCTGCCTCCTCTCTGCTTAAAATGCTTGAACTCAAATGGGACCCCAATATCTCACCTCTTAATGATGGCCTTTCCTTTACAACAAGGCATCAAGTTATGAATATAACTTCTTACAAAACCTCTCATAAGATTATCTTCAACCCCTCAGTCACAACTCAAAATGATATACTTGAAGGGTTTTGTGTTTTTACTAACTCAACATCTTTATCACATCTACCTGCTCATCGATCTCAATGCCTTGGTATTACATTACCTGATGAATCCTTAATTGTCTATACTGATGGCTCATGTATCAACAATGGTGATTTCAATGCACAAGCTGGTAGTGGTATCTAGTTTAACTACAATAACAATAAAAACTATGCCATTTGTATTCTTACACTTACAAACTCCTAACCTTCAAATCAAGTAGGTGAAATCATTGCTGTTCTCATTGCAGCAAAAGAAACACCTAGCTTTGCTCCCTTACATATCATCAGTAACTCTAAATATAATTAAAGGTCTCACTATCTATCTGCCCCTCTAGGAAGATCGCAGATGGATTGNTATTGCTAATCATAACTATTTTTCAATCTGCAGCTTTNTACCTTCATAAAAGATCTGCTATCACTACTTTTTAATAAATAAAAGGCCATTCAGGCAATCTTAGAAATGAAGGTGCTGATCATCTTGCCTCTNTGGGGGCCAAAAAACNAACCGCTAATCAAATTGACCTCACTGTTGCAAACAACTTTTATCTTATGGGTGTAAAGCTCACTTCTTTGTGTCAATCAATAGCATATAAAGGTATCTTAGAGAGATATCCTGTCTCTAAACAAAGAGCGACTCTTATTAACCTTGATATAACTCACTATGCCATTCAACTTGCTTCAAAGCATTTACCTACAGTCAGCTCTATTTGGANATCTATTCGATATTCAGATATTAGCCNCCTAATTACAGATTTTCTATGAAAATCACTCCATGGTGTGCATCGATGCGGCAGCTACTANGATCATATACTAAATTTTGAAGAGCGTTCTCTCTGCTCTATATGCTATNTTAAAGAATCCCTAGAACATATTTTAATTGAATGTATTGCCCCTGNGCAACATATAATCTGAGACTTATTCAAGTNCCTTTAGTCATGTAAACATAATACATGTCCACAAATCTCTCTAGGCACTATCCTTAGTTGTTCTCTCATATCTTTTTATAATGCTAATGACCATCTTCTCCATGGAATAACTCATTTTTTTTTGCATTCTCATTTCTGAATCTGCCTTCTTAATCTAGAAATTAAGAAATGAATGAGTCATTACACATGGAAATGACTCCAGCCATCTACCTACCCCTCAAATAATCTATAACAAATGGTTTTATATAATAAACTCAAGACTCACCCTTGACTGTGCTATGACACATAAAAAATTTGGTCATAAATCTCTACCTCTANCCTCTGTTCTTTAAACCTGGTCTAATGTCCTTGATGATGAAGAAAATNTTCCTGATGATTGGCTTNATTACCCTGAGGTTTTAGTGGATATGGGNTGACCACTGTAGGATCCACTCTAGTTATAGGGCTTGCAAGGGATACTTGGCTTTAATTCTCCNTGAGGGTAATTAGCATCTTTACACTTTCCTTATGAAGGAGAACCTGAGTCCTACACTACCTGCATCTCACAGGTGTGCNTAATTGCATTTTTCCCCTTGGATGTACAGTAAGTGAAATTCCTATAAATAGTGGGTTGGCAGTGGCTGGACTCAGTCCATGTGCNTGCTAACCATATCACTCATCTAAAAATAATAATAATAATAATGGTGATGGCCANGAGCTTGTCTTCCAGTTTGTAGCTAAAAGAGTGTAGTATGTAGGAGACTTGCTGCATCGCATTGATCTGNGGTTTGAGAGGTGAGTCATCTGTTAACATGCTGCAAAANAGCTCACTGATAAGATATGNGACTTTCTGCTTTCCTTTACCTTTGTAGCAAGTGTACAAAAACTCCCAGGCCTTGTGCACCATTGTGGTGTACATAACCATGTTAAGCAGCTCATCCTTCAAGNTGAGCGTAATCTAGGTGTTCACTTCCCTGTCCTTCACTTGCCACTCAGCATACTAACTAGACTTTTNATCAGGTACCTCTATGCTTTTGTCCACCACACTCTAGAGTCCCTAAATTTCCAGCACTTTTTTGAGTGCAAAATTATCAGGACAGGAAGTTGCTTTCATCATCTTCGAGGGGGGTTATATTATACAGGNAATTTGACACCTTGATGAGCANTTGGGGGGTAGCAGCTGTGATAGCGATAGGTGCTNGGCTANGGGGCAGTACTGATAGCATTATTGTTGGTGATGTGGACATATTGCAAATGTTGGGTGAGTTCTTTTTCTACTATAGTGAGTGTGTTGTGCTCTACTGATGCTTTATAAGATACTAGGTCTCTGTTAGAATATCAGTTCATGCGGCGATATCTCGAGTATACAGNGACTCTCGCAAATGCACGAGAGTCTTCTTTTCCACAGTAGTAAACCTAAATATATAAATTTGCTACTGTATAGTATCGAAAAATTTCCAAGCTACAAATACTACATTAGGAAATGTCGAGGCCCCGCCCCAACATTACAGTGAGCGCGGCTGCTTGATGAACCTTCAGTGGCCCACTCCAAAACATCACAGTCTCATAATCTGTCAGAATTGACCAGCGGATGCTTGCTCACTGTGGAGTAGAAAGTAACAGAGATAATTCTACANGTAATATTAGTGAATGGAAAAATAAGTGNACAGAATGAGTAACTGACCTCAGTCTCGTACAAGAGAACTAAGTGGAAAGGAAAGGAAATGAGGGAGAAATTTTACATTTTACACTACTACTCATTGGAGTATTTACTCTCACTCCAACCATTCAGTCATCCTCTGTTTCCACTCGTCCGCTCTGCTCGTCACTTGACCGTCCCACCTGCGAGAAGTCATGATGTGTGNAGAGGATTCCTCGAACAATAGCCTCTCTGGCCAAATTTTATGCATTTCAACAATAAACTTTAAGATCCATGGCAAGCATAGCAAGCCAACCAAAGCTTGGAAATAGTGAAATAAAAATAAACTAGAATATTTAACATATTTTATGGGGCTATTTTTAAGTCTCATATTAAGCATCGCTCATTCGTGGCAATGCCACGGGTTTTACACTTGTATTGTTTGTGCTTCGTTCTAGTACGACCACGCGCTATCGAGTCTCATAACAGTNAACACTTTTTCCAAGTTTTCCAGCTTTACAAATTCATGTTGGATTATATCACCCCATCCCTTCTGAGATGTAACATCTCTTCAGAACTGAAGCCTAATTCTTCCAGAACCTAATTGAACCCTCAATCAAGGGAATATTATTCACAATTTCTTCATACTCACCTCGGTAGTATGTTGTGACAACCATGGTGGTGGCCGCTGCACTGGCATTCTAGAGCCGTTGTAAGAGACTGCTGGACTTGCCATCTTGATTTTTCCAGCTCGGGGGTGCTAAGACAGCATCGTGGGATTAGTCTTTTTGTGACGGCGAAGGATCCTTAGGTACTGACGTCGACTTCAACGACCACCTTGCGGGCTTTGGCCTGGGGGTGATGAAACGTTTGAGCAATATCATTGATCGGTCCGAATGGCACCCTGAGACAGACAAACTCGTCATTGTTTTCCAAAGTCGGCTTCATGGAGTCGATATACTCGCCCGAGCCCGGTGAATTGAGCCAGCCAATGCTCTCTGGTCTCCGTCATTAGGATATCCGTGATAATTTTGACAAGTGCCTCGCGGTTGGCGACGCGCGCGGCATTCGTGCTGAACCGTGGGTCTGTGCTCAATTCCGGTCGATGCATGACTTTGCTGGCAAGTTTCTCGAACTGTCAGAGCACCCATGAAAATTGTTAGATGCATTTGGATTGAACTTAGATCACACACCTGACGGTCATTTCCAGCACCAATCATCAGGTAACCGTCCTTACAAGGGAAGACTTGGTATGGGACGATAGAGGGATGAGATGTCCCGTGCCTGCCTGCCTCTTTGCCTGCGACGAGATAATTTGACGCGATATTTGCTAGCCCTGCGATCTTCCATTACTCACTATGACACATCCCTTCAGTGCTCTCCCATATGAAGACTTACCTGCGAGTCGAAAAGATTGCAATCAATCCAGACGCCGCGGCCGGTCTGTTGACGGGAAATAATAGCAGCCATGATGGCACCATGCGCGTAAAGTCCCGTCGCAATGTCTGTGACGGCAACGCCAACCTTGGATGGCGGACGGTCTGGTTCGCCAGTGCTGATCACAGATCGTATCAAATTGATCAAGTATAGTTGAATACGGACATACATATGCATAAGTCCGGCTTCTCCTTCAATCACAACATCATAACCAGCAGCCTCTCGGTACGGGCCAGTCTGTCCGTAACCTGGACGGCATACATGTCAATGGACGCGACTTTGCTAGGAAGAATCCGTGCGTACCGGTGATAGACGTATAGATCAGTTTCTCATTTATCTTCTGACAGTCCTCCCAGCCAAGCCCGAGAGCAGCTAGCTTCCCTGGAATGTAATTCTCGACGAGCACGTCCGACTTTTCTATCAGCTTGTGCAAGATCTTGAGACCCTCAGGCTTCTTGAAGTTGACTGTGATCGAGCGTTTGTTCCTGTTGGCCGCGAGAAAGTACGCCGACTCGGGCGGAAGATGTGCAGACTCGAGAGGGGCATCGGGGGAAAGAGGGGCAGAAGGAGGATTCCATGACCCTACAGCGACCCACTCTAAGTTGAACAACACTGTTTCTGATTTCTGAATGGTAACAACTCAACTTGTATCATCGCCACGGGTGACCTCCTCAACCTTGATGACATTGGCACCGAGATCGGCGAGGAGCATGGTCGCAGTAGGTCCTGCGAGAACGCGCGTGAGGTCAAGAATACGGATACCTCGCAGCGGGGGCGGCATGCCAGCCTGAGCAAGTCCATCGCGATGAAAGACGCGTCTAGAGCCAAGGGACACCCTATTGAAAGCGGCGACGCGAAAAGACCTTAACGCCAATGCCATCTCGACCTCAAAGCTGCAAAGAGGCGGCTGCACGTCCTGGGATCGCGACCGGTGAGAGTCGAAAGCAGAGATAAGTGCATGGTCCTAACCCCAATCTTGGGGCCGTGCCTATCTTGGTCTCGTCGGTCAAGACAGTCAAGATCGGTCGATAATCCACGACGGTCGTCTGTCCTCCACACCTGATAACATAGTTTCTAAGTTCGCATATAAGTAACGACGCGCCATGACCAACAGCACTGTAACGCTCACTGACCTCCTTCCATCGACCTCGTATACCCTCGCTTACACCCTTCCCCTTCTCTTCGTCTCTTTCATCCTCACCTTCGCCGGCGCTTTTGTCACACTTGATCGCACTCGATATTTCTCCCCTCGAGATGATACTTCCCAAATGCCCGCTGCTGTCGAATCGAAGCGCAGAAAGCGTCCCCATCTCTACCTTGAGGCCGGTATTGGCGGTCTTGCGATCGGATATGCATTTGGTCGTACGTTCTCCTTTATTTCTTCTATTTTGGCATGCAGTAATGAGTTGAGTAGTGAAATTGTCCACCTTCCTCTCGTTACTCATTCCAAACGAGTCGTCTACCTCCCCTCTTACGAGCAAATCATTCCTCGCAGTCTGGCTTCTCTCGACCTTGCCGACCATGATTCTAGCAGGTCGATTCAAATACGTCGCTCTCACTTTCGCAGGAATCACGGGAGGGTAAGTTGTTGATGTCGCTTTCCAGGCTTGACCGCCCTCCTGAAGACAGATAGATCATCTCTCGCTCTCGCCTTGTCCGTCACACTCCACCCGTCCCTCCTCATCCGTCGCATATTCATTTGCCTCCTCACACCTATGCTTACGATCATCACCGTTCTCCCATTCGATCGCACTCAACATGCGTCCCTCCGAATGGCTGCATGTTCTTCCGGCGCCTTTGGCCTGACTATCTCCACCGCCCTTCTTGCCAAGGTTCCGGCCTGGGGGAACGTCTGGGAACGACTGTGGATAAGTGATGGTAGCGATTGGAGCACTGCGGCAGAGCATGGTCTCAGTGCCGAGTTTTGGTTGATTTTTATTCTGGGATGCATGACTGATTGGGCTCTGCAGAGAGTATATGGTGGAAATCCTGATCAGGTTCGCTTTTCTCTCTTCACAAGGGCGAATGCCATTTTTACCCTCTTTACTGCAGAAATGGGACTCGTATCTCGCTGAATATACGTCTTCTCTTCCCAACGCCTCTGACCGCGCTGGAACGTTCCGCCCGATCACATCCACTTTCTGGGACCGTCTCTTCCGACCCTTCCGTCGCTCCTCCTCCCGCCCTCTTTTCCCTCCGTCCGATGAAGTCAAGTTCCCTCTCTCCCCTTCGGCGCCCCATGCTCGCATGCCCTTGGCACTAGAGACGCGCGGCTTTTCTCTCGAAAAAACTCTGCCCGAGTCTTCCTTCATGTACGACAAACGTCCAGGCATGCTGTGCAAACCCTCCGACCGGCCCCTTGCACGTCTAATGGCTCTCGGAAGCACCCAAGGCGGCGCTCAGCGTAAACGCGAAGCTGTCAAATTCCACCCTCTCGCCGGCACCATTCGAGATACCGACTGGGAATCTGATGACGATTCCGATACGAAAATAGACGAGATCCTATCCACCCCCCCTCCAAAGCGTCGCGTCTCCTCCCGTTCCAGTCTTTCACAGACTCTAACGAACGCTTCTAGTTCGCATGAGACTACGAAGGACAAGAATCTAATATTCGACATTGATGAGGAGAAAGCCCGACTGGCCAGTGTGAAGCGGACATTCGTACAGCCTGCCGCGCGGGGGGACGGCGCACCCGAATACTCTGACTACGAAGAGGATGTGACCGCATTGGCGACGCGGCCTTCTCGCGATGCAGCAGGCTGGAGCCCTCCCTTTCTCCACCGCCACGACTTCAATCCTACACCGCCGAAGGGAGCAGAAATACCACCTGGCGCGGTTCCAATGACGCCCTCGCTGCTCTACGCTCTCGATCGCGTCGCCGTTGCCCAAAGGGACGCATTTGGTCCGCAAGGGTCGTCAGCACCCACTTCTGGATTGCCTCCACTCGGTGTGGAAGATGACAAGTCCAAGAGCAAGCATTGGGACTCGTTTTGGCAGGATGTGAAGGAGAAGGCTAGTGAGGGCGTGCGCCGGTAATTTCGATACTGAGGATTACAATGGTCGGTCGGTTTGATTTCAGTGCTTGTTACGACTATTCCACGATCACTTTCACGACTCTTCACGACTTGTTACGACTTGTAGTCCCTATTTATTCCTTCTTGTTATTTCGGTACTATACAAAGCACTCTATTTAGTATCTTACCAATGTCTTCATCGGGTTCTCTACTGTGATGTGCTGCACAGTGCAGATGGCGAGACTTCAAAGCAAAACTGATGAGTCGCACGAGTCAGGTCTATGCTCAGGTTCATGAAGAAACATGAGATGCAGTACAACTGATGCCAGGAATCATCATGTTTTCCTCCGCTTTCTACTCCCGCCTTCCTCCCTCTCAGACTCCCGTTTACTCTTAATCCCTGCGATCCGCATGTGCTCCTTCCTCTCCTCCTTTTTCTTCTCGTTCTTCCTCGTCTCGTCCTTCTCCAACTTTTTCCGCTTGGCCTCCTTCCTCTCACTCTGCTTCTCTTTCCGCCGCGCCACCTGATCTTTGCGGATAGCCCGGATCTGCTGCATCACCGCGATGGCCTTCTCCTCCTCCGGCTCAAGTACGACCGCTCGTTTCTGCAGGTACGTCTCCCGTGGCTGCGGCTTCATGAGTTTGGGCTTCGATGCATACGGGAGCGCGGCCTGGAGCTTGCGGGAAACTTTCAAAGTGTTGAATCGCCGACCGGGTCGTTCGACAGTTTTGTACGTTGAATTGACAGACTGTGGAGCGGAGTAACCTTGCTCTCGTCGCACTTGACCTGTTAGACGCATGCCAGTCCAGTCCGAGTCGTTTGACAAGAGCAACGATGTGACAGGATTGTAGAACTTGCGCGGTTGGATGGAATACCAAGCACGTAAGAAAATGAGGTCTAGACAAGACAATTTTTAGTCTGGAGCTGAAACTGTCAATCCACTTTGAAACATACCACTCATGAGTACTTTATCCTCAAACGTTGCACGGAATGCCCCATCCGGCTTGGGCAACGCCTTCTTGACTTGTCCTCTGATGCCAGACACCGTTCGGATGTTCGCGCCCTCAAACTTGGCTACCTCGAGCGCCGAATTGAACATGTCTTTCACGAACGCCGTGTTTTTGAAGATCTTGTACGGCACGCCGGTCAGTTTCAGCTTCTTCACGATTTTGGTTGAACGATCAATGTCCAGTACCACGCCCGTCGCAGACACCCGGAAGGCGGCCGTGTCCGCTCCTAGCGAGTTAAACGCGCAGAAACCAGTGTTAGGGAGGGCAACGGGTCCATAAAACGTTGCGTAGCAATGCATGTGCTCAGGCGTGTACTTCAGCATGCGCATGCGGATTGAATGGTCGTCGAGCGAGTATATCGGGATCGTCTGGAACCGGCGCCACCCCAAACTGAAGATGAGCGGATCGTTCGTCTTGAGCGTACGCGCATACCACCTGTGACGCTTGATGCGGACCTGTACATAGCCGAAACGCTCTTCGGATGGAAGTAAGCCACCAACGATGAGTGGTCTGCGAGGATCGAAGTGCTCGACCATCTCGCATGGCAGGTCGGCGAGTTCAATGCGGACATAGGAACCTGGTCGATAACCCTCCACGAGGGCGCGAGTCTCTGCATCGACGTCCTGGAATTCAGCTCGATTAAGAGCCTGTTGTCGGGCGATCTCGTCCTTTTTCTCGTCGTAGAAGTCCTGCTTTGATGCCTCCGGATCATCGTACTGCTCGTCAAATTTGCGCTTCAACATCTCCTTCTTTGCAGCCAAAGTAGCTGCCCGATCAGCGTTGGTAATCTGCGGTGGTCGTGAGCCCTCTTCACCTTCTTCACCGTCTGCTTCGAAGTCCTCATAATCATCACCGCCCTCAGCAACCTCATGTTCGTCATCATCATCACCTTCCTGTCCACCACGGTCCCCACCTGTGATGAACAGATGCCGTATTGAATCCAACACCTCTTGAACCTCCCATTCCTTCAACTCCTCCGGTGCGATGGGCTCCTTCGACATATCTAATGCCTCTGCCTCGCTCTCACCTCCGCTTTTCTTCACCTGGAAGAAGTCATCTTCATCCGCCTCATTCGCCTGTGCCTCCTCCTGCGACACCGACTCTTTCTGCAATATCCGTGCTGGTGATAATCCACTCGAGTAGATGAGTTTTGTCCAATTTTTCCCCTTCTTTCGTCTTGAAGCCAGTTCGAACGACGACGACGCACGTTCAGCCAGGTTGCGCTTCCACTTCGGCGCCTCATCCTCGTCGCTCATCTCCTTGTCGTCCTCGCCATCCTCATCTGTCGGGATATCGTCCTCCTCGTCCTCCCCAAAGCGCATCCGCCGCCCACCAGCATTGATGTCATCCTCACCCTCACCCATATCCGAATCACTGTCGGCATAAGCAACATCGCCTCCCTCGCGCTCTCGAGTGCCCAATAACTTCCCCGTAGACCGGTGCACAATGCGGTGCGTCGCGCGCCCATGGTCGCTTGTACCAGGCCCATCTTCCTCACCTTGGCCCATCTCTTCGTCGTCAAACTCTCCTTCCGAGCCACTTTCTAGTTCTTCCTGATGCTCGTCATCGGAATCTGCGTCATCGGAGTCTCGATTGACCGAGCGACTTGATGAGGGATCTACGACCAAGCTTTTCGACGAAGAGCCTAAGAGTCGAATCTGGTTTCTTGCGACAATGTCCTCCAACGTCTCGTCGACGTCCTGAAGGTCCATAACCATCTGCTCACCCTCCCCTTGCGGGACTGCATATTGGGTTGTAAGCCGAAAGGATCCCAGAGGTTAACACGCATGCACTCACCATCTGCATTCCCCCTTGTGAAACTTCCAGGAACATTTACCCACACTGCGTCCTTATCATACATGACCCCACCCACATCGCTCATAGGCGCATGCACCAGCAGCTTCTTCTTCTCGCTCAACTTCCTCCTTTTCTCCGAATCCGCGTCCGGCGATGGGCACGGATCGCCAAGAACCGTCACGCTCTTCATGTCTAGGTCCCCCACGCCCGGAATGTGCACCTTGGTCCCCGTGCGCAAATTCGTACCCCTCAAGTACCCGTACACCGTTACTAAACGATCGCATTTTCCCTTGGACAAGCGAATGTCCTCGCGTGGGGTGAGGTCCTCGAAACGGTCAGCAAGGAGGTAAGGGTGCGCGTTGCGAAAGACGAGCGGCCTAAATTTCATGACGCTGATGAAGCGGGAAAGGTTCAGGATCTCGGTGTCGGGATAACGGCCGTTGAGCACCCCAGACAAATAGAATAGTTTAGCGCCCTGATATATTTCGGTCCAAAACCGTTTTTTGAGAGCTTTTTTCGTGTCGCGGAGGGTCGCGGCCTTTTTGATGAGGTCTAGGTGGGTGAGGATACCAATGACCTTGGGGAAACCGTGAGCTTGGAGGACGTTGAGAAATTCGAATGTTTCCTAGCAAAGGATTGGCATCATATGTTAGAATATACTGATAACGCGCACCATCTCAAAGCCAAATGAGCCGTCAATCATCAGGAGGACCAGATCGGCAACCTTGCCGACGTCGATCATAGAATTGAGATCGTTATTGCACTCTATAAAGGTCAGACGCCTCTTTTTACCACTGACGACGGTAACCGGTCCCCGAATCTCATTAAGCGTCTGTTTTGTGTAGCGTCTGACGAGACTCTTGACGAGAGTGCTTTTACCTACGCCTGGAGGACCGACGATGGCAACAATAACTGGAGGCGGCTGGTCATCAGGTGTGCGGTCGACAAGGGGAACATGGAGGCGAGTCTGGTCTTTTTCAGCTGCTCGACGCCCTTGGCGTTCAGCTCTGCGACCCGACTTGGGTGCAAATGCCTATGAAGAAAGTGAGAATCAGCGACGGTACCTGAGTGCTAGGACTCGCCACACCTTTTCGTTAAAGCCATGCTGTTTTTCCTTTCCCTTCTCCGTCTTTCTCCCGGATTGTGCTGAACGATGAGCCTTGTGTGGTCTGTCCTCCATCGTTCAGATGAAGAATCGCGGTGAGTTGAAAAAAGTGAAAGAGGGTTAGGGGTACGCGGTGCACGTGATCGTCGCGTCTGTGATGTGGCCGGCGCTTATCGAGCTTTTTCAAGTTGAACCGTTCCCGTCTCGAGCGTCCTCTGTCCGTCTGCCCCGCACCCGCCTTCCCACCCTTTCCTCCCGACTTTTTTCAGCGATACATATAATGCGGCGGACACATCATCTCGACTTCAGCATTGCCGGCGATGAGCAGGAGCAGAGTCGTATTCAACTAGAACATAATCTTCAACACACTGATCTCTCTCTTCATCTCTCTTCTGCTCACGACGACTATTCAATCGAGTACCCGCGACACCTTGCAGAACCGCTGCCGTCGTTTTCTGCGTTTGCTCCACTGGACCACTCCAGAGAAGATTTTGATCCTGAGGAAGGTCTCAGCCATCTCCACGCTTGGTCTTATCGTGACGACGAGGATGGCATCAATCCATATGGTGGAGAGACCATGTCCACCGCTGCGCATCACGCTAGTGCTCTTACCATTAGCGCTGGGCTTGGTGGCAGAGGTGCTAGGCGAGACCTCAGCCTCAGCGGGGCGGAATACGACCCTGATCGTCCACTTCAAGACCTTGTAGCCAACATTGACAGCAAGTTCAGTCTTATGGATGGCGACAACAACGCGCGGTCGCTGCATGCGGTATGTTTGAATGACGCTTTCCGCCGACATATATCCAAAATTTACATAACTTTGCCAGTCACGCTCGTATAACCCTCTCGCTGACAGCACCGCGGATTCGAACCATGTTCTCACTTCTCAACCGACTCGTGGCACCGCTGCCCGACTACGCTCTCCGCGTTCTGCAAACTCATCGGCCACTTCTAGTTCTGAACCTGATACACCCGATCCTACCTCCTCTCGTCCAAAGTTGTCCGATGCTCTCTCCCACCTCACGTTCTCCCCTAAGCGGCCGCGATCCCCTCATCTTTCTATCCGCTCTGCGTCACCCGCACTCTCCTATACGTACTCTCACCGCTCACGAAGTTCGAACGCGCAACCGGTTGAGGAACACCACTTGCCTCCTCCGTCGAAATCCCCTTTCTACTCCAGAGAGCACAACGAACAACTTGGGGGACAACCAACCCCAAAGCCAAAGAAATCGCGTATCGCCTCTTCGCGTCCTGCATCCGGTCCCGAGATTGCCCTCCGGCCTCCAACCCCATCCACCGCCAACTCCAGATTCACCAAGCTTGCACGAGGCCTGGCACATGAACTTGAGATAGAACAAAGTCGGTGGCATGCTCCGGACACAAATGGTGGCGTGTTCGCGCAGAGCACCGTCAGAGTGAAACCCAAGCCAGCTCCAGGTATGCAGTTACTCGTAGGTGATTTTAATGGTTCCAGTTGACTAACTTCTCTCCCTTGCACAGGTGCGAGCCGTCCCCCCTTCGTGAACGCCAGGGGAACAAACAAGTCTGGGGTAGTGCAACTGCCTGATGTCACTGGCTTGACCAGCGCAGTGGAGAGTCCCGCAAAAGCTGGGTTGCGGTATCTCGGCTATGAAAATGACGAAAAGGCAGACAGTGAGAGTAAAGGCGCGCTCTTTTGACCCACTTTGTCTATAATAACCGTCTGACGATCTGGTTCACAGCTCATCTTTTAGAAACACTATCTCAAGTTCAGCGGAAGCTTGCTCACTTGGATGCCGAAAACAACACCTCCCGAAAGCGCATGCGCGAGCTCGAACGTGAGCTCGAGGCGTGCAGGCAAGAAGTCGCACACGAGCGAGAGCGAGTGCAAGAACGCGAGAATGCGATCGCACGTCAACAGCGTGAGGCAGAGTCGTCGAACAGAAAGGGGAAAGAGAAGGCGAGAAACGATGGATTGGAAGGTCAAAGGCGATATAAGGAAGCAGTGGACGAAAAAAAGGGTAATATTTTCGCCTTTTTACTATCTTCCAGACTATTGACGTTTTCATAGCCCTCGAAGCGCTCATTTCGACGTTGCGCTCGCATATGTCCCGTTTGTCCACTGAGCTTGCGTCCCATCAGAGTGTGTTGGACGAGCTCCGTTCCTTGCGCGAAGCCGATTCACAGACGCTCCGCGAGAAAGTGCAGGAAGTCGATCGATTACGCACGGAAGTCGAGAAAGTGGCCGGAGAAGTCGAAGTCCTTAAAGGCGTAGTGGAAGAAGGACTTAGGGAGCGGAGAAACCGGCAGGAGCGCAGCCAACTTTCTGTGTCAGAACCAGACCTGCATCGAGCAATGCAACCCTCATATGAGGATCAGGAGAGCGAAGATCGAGGATACGAGCAGTATGACGATGACGATGAGCAAATGCATGAGGGAAGTATGGATTCTTCCACTACAGGGGCACTCTCCGCTTCTCCCACTCCGCCCCGCGCAGTTTTACCTGACAGGAATCTAATCCTGCGCACGGATCAAACTATGCGCACTGACCAGGCCACAGCAGGGTCCTCACAAGTCGCCGGAGCGAGTGCACGGCGTTATATCAACGCGGACGAGCTCGACCGTATTTCAATGGAACTGGAAGAACGTCGTTCCGAACGCTCTATGCGTTCCGCATCCCGAAACTCTAATTCAATGTCACGCTCCCAATCCGGTGCCAGTTCTCCCGTCTCACGCTCTCCTTCTGTCTTAGGGTCTGTGACTGGTTCCGAACACAGTATCGCTCGGAGCACACGAAGCAACAGACATCACGCAGAATCAGTAGAAGATGAGATGACCGCTCGTTTGCCAGCCCGAGCAACCTCGCCACCAACAGCGCAGTCACCTCAGCCTCTCCGCCGTCACTTCTCTAGTTCCCCGCAAATGCAAGCTGGCTTCCGCCCCCCGGCACCAACTCCCGCGCATGCAGTCGGTGACCAATTGAATCCATTGCTCGACGTCGACGAGTCGCATGTCCCCCTCCGGGCCCAGGCGCAGACGCGTCGCAGGCAACGAAGTCGCGGTACCGCCCTGCCCTCAGGTGCCGAACCGCCCGAACCGACGCCTTTTCCTCAGATCCGTGGGGAGCACTTAGAGCGCCTATTCTTCTCCGCACCGGAGCACAATGAAAAGACGTGCAGGGTGTGTCGACGGCGCCGACGTCCTGAATCTCCCTCGGGCACGTATGGTACCCAAAGGCCTTTGTGGTATCATGCGAGTAAAGGCAGGGATCTTCGAGCCCGAGTGGAGGACGCCGGTGACGATGATGAAGGGTTTGCGGAAGGATCGGAGGAAAATGCTGGTTTGGCCAAGGGTAAGATGCCAGAAGGAGTCGCGCGCGATTTGAATTTCCTCAAGCAAGATGCGGCCGAGGGTAGATTGCCTCCGCAGACCGTCCTTATGCGAGTTTTGCGAGAATTGGAGGACGACTTCACTCACTATAAGGGGTACATCACCAGCACCTAAAAGCATGTCCCCGTCGCTGACGCCTCCGTTTATCTTCAGGATCTACACTGAGCTTGCTGATCAGTATAAGCTGATGGATCCAGCGTCCAATGTCGTGAAAAGAAATGTGCTTGCTGAACACTTGCGTGAGGTCATAGACATCTTGGAACAGAAGGTTTGTCCGCCTTGGTCATGACTGGCCATACGATAGCTCATTGTTCTGTCTAGGGGGACCAAATTGCTTCTCTGTATGACCTCTTGACCTTCGAGGACAAGCCCGCTTCTCAATCTGTCGTTCCGGAGAAAGCCAAGTCTCAAGCTGGGCCGTCTAACGTAGGACGGGCAACGGGTTTGAAAAGGCATCTAGCATTCGCATGAGAAACACGTCTTTTTTTTCCTGCTTCCTTTTCTTCGCGCTTTTTTTATTGTGTTCTATCATTATTTATCGATCATGCCTGATCATCTTGCATGGACTTTTTTCACTTAGCGGGGGTCCTCCCCTGCATGCTCGCCTTACATACGATATATCATCCAAGTAAGCGAGTTCGTCCCTCTTGGACAATATTGGCTTCTTTGTTTGTTTACTTTTTCTTTGATTTTGGGTCCATTTTTTAAATCTTCCATCTCCGTGATTCTTCTTTCTTGACTGAAATTAGAGTGTTTGCCGGCTCATCAATAACATGCTTGAATGCTGAAGATTAGCTTTTGAACCTAAGTATAGGTATACTCGTCCAGTGGATTCAACCGAGTACGCAGAAGGGTCCTCAAGCGATGGCCTAGCTGGGACGAGTCGAAATCATACGCCAGTCGTGCCAGTCGCATCGCCATAGTTTGGCAGACTCCAGAGGTCAGAGTTTCAGACATCCTTCGGAGGCACGCAAGTTGACAACTAACTACTCTGCCTCAGGGAGACAGGATGGCAGAGGAGCCAGTCGTCAGCGTTTCATTCATTTCGTGCCTCTGGATCCTCCTGTCTGGCCGGTATCGGACCTTCCAGCAATTCAACTCGGATTGCATACGTGCCAACCTGAGCTCCTCTTCATTTTGTTCTCTACATCTAATGCACTTAAAGGTAGATGAATTCCCTCCGCCCATGACACAGCTAGCCGTCCTGCACTTAGCTAAATAAGTCAAAACCTGCCCAGCCCAAAATCCTTGGATTCGGCGAGGCCGCGTGCACCTCTGTAAGGGTCATAAAGGAGCATCCTAGGCCTGAGGCATAAAGGTTGACGAATGCCTACTCTGCCTTAAATAAGGAGACTACCCTGTCTTATCATAATTGTACTAGTAACTATAGACGGGCCACAATCGCCACGAGCCGCCATTTTACTGAAGTTTTCTCACTTGATATATCAATTTACTCAAAAGAGATGCATTCGCTGTTGCTGTCGGCCGGCTTGTTAGTGCATCGGACGTAGGAACAAGTTTTCAATTTTTTATTTCAGCCAGGTGAGTTCTCGCTCGCACATTGTGTTCTAGTCCGTATGAGCTCACAGGGGTTGACTACACGGTTTATGTCCATCAGCTGCAGGATCCGATATGTCGCTGAGATGCTGTAGTTAACCTCCGATTTGCTTCCCGCTTCTCGCGATGGTCGCGCGACCCTCTATTTCCTGTCTTCGTTCCTACCAAGCTTACAGGTTGCGACCAGGTGGGAGCTACTATCTTGAAAGGTAAATGCATTGGTTTGTTGCATGCAGGTATTCACCTGAGGTGAGTGAACTCGCTGTGCATTCCGTCTATAAGCGTTGCGCTTTGAGTCCAGATCATGATCGGAGAGGGGACAGCCAATCGAGTGAGGGGAAATACGGAGCGATGAATTAATTAGTCTTTTCTTGGTCTTTTCTGCTGCGAACTAGCCTCGCATTTTGCGCTGCAGCAGTAAGGGGCTCGTATGTAGGACACCTGCCGTGGAGTGTATTTGGTCGCACTCCGTCCTTCCCCGTCCATCTCGTTTCCTCTTATGCTGTCGCATCCCCATGTCATCGACGCTCTTCTTGAGGGCCCTCGAGGTATCAACCCTGATATCAACGTTTCTCTATGGTGTCACTTGTTCTCAGGTGTTCGCATATATTAGAGCCGGATACAAGGATACAAGGGAAATCAAATTCACAGTGAGCGAACTTCTCTCTCAATCCGATTGACAACCATTGTCACTGAAGGATCTATTGCAAACCTCTGTCAGATCTTCGTTGTTTGGTTGAGATACTTCTGTTCTCTCCGTCATATTCTTTCTGACCCTATATGTCTTTGTAGGATTCTGGAAACCGTGCACACACTATTATTCATTGTCATGCTTTACTCGGTAACCGTGACATCGTATGGTGACTGGTCGTCTGTAGATAGTAAACAATGGACTTTAAACGTATTGCTTATCCTTCACAGCATCATCACCGCCCTCGTTCAGGTTGGCATCCTTTTTTTCTCTCCAATTCTTGTTACCTCTGACCGCCGATGTGCCATTTCAGGGTTACTATGGTTATCGAGTCTTGGTGCTTGCACGTTGGATCCCGATCGCCATGATTTCGTGGACCGGGTCCTTTTCGAGTTCTGCGGCTCGCTATCGGCGGCAATACTACTGCAAATCCATGGACCATTAGTCGTCAATACGAAGTATCGATGGGTGCCGGTGGCGACGATCTCGCTAGATGTAGTGCTTGATATAATCAACACGAGCGCGTTATGCTATTTTCTGCACACTTATCGCACCGGAATGAGATCGTAACTGCAGTGAAACGCCTTTTCAGCATGCAATTCTGATAATAGACTGTTAGAACCGATAAGCTCATCTCAAAGCTCACGATGTGGACAATCGGTGAGTTCCATATTGACATATGCTGTCTGCGATTCAAATGAGCCTGATGATCGCGCTCCAGAGACTGGCCTGCTCACCAGATTTGTTGCAGTATTCTGTCCTTCAATTGAGCATCATAAACTATTTTTTGAAGCATCGTCGCGGTTTTGATGCTGATCTTCGTGAGTGTCATACCTGGAGCATGCAGCTAGTCGGTGATATCGCCTACCTCCTTCTCAGGCATTTGCGCTCCCTAGAACCGGTAAGCTTTTGCTCACTCATCCCTTATGACGGACTCAGAATACGAATAACTTTTTACATTTTGCTCCGCCTTTTACCCCAAATGTGAGTGTTCTCCACATTGTGTGTATGCGCATGACTTTGCGAATTTCTTTGCAGTCTACTCGAATTCGCTTCTTCGTAAGACTAACATCAACACTTTTCGCTATTTCCGAGCTGATGACATAATGATTCTGAATAGTCGCAGAGGTCCACTCAGGCTAGGGCTGGGCCCTGACGGTGGAAACGCCCACTACGATAGTGAGAACGGGCGCATTCAGCTTTACGTTTCGTCGGTATGTTGTCTTCCTGCGTACATGCCCTCATAGTGCTTGCATGATTGCTTGTGTCTTATACGTCTCTTTGATAGCGTGCGGAAAATTTAGAAACGTATGATGTGACCTCGCTGCATGCATATGACTCCCGAGGCTCTTCATTGTCGAGAAACACAGCATCTCATTTGACGTCCCCAAAGCCAGCACATGTTTGGTATGTCTTTTTTGCTGCATTATGTCTGTTTTGGTACTCAGCTTGCCCATCCGATGCATGCATCAGAAGCCTGCACCGTTTGACACGGATGGAGGAGGATGGATTAGCATGGGCTGTACAATGTTTGCATATATCCGAAGGTTTAACATAGAAATCCTGATAAAAACCTGCTGTATACGTATACGGCATTCAAGTGCAGACTAATTGGAGTATCGCATTAATCCAAACACGTAAGTTCTGCACCTCCGTCTTGCGTCCGTCTTTTTAAGAAATTAGACGTTCAAAGTTTAGAAATATTTTTTACTATCAAATAAAAGTATTATGGGCATGTGGTGTAGTTGGTTATCACGCTCGCTTAGCATTTGGCATCAGTGTGCTTGCGAGAGGTGTCCGGTTCAATTCCGGGCATGTCCATAAGCCACTCCGACTGTCGGACTTTTTTTCCCGTCACATTTTCGGCAAGAAATCCTTGAATCAAACAGACTGTCGTTTTATTTTATCAATGCTATTATTCAAATTTGAGATGCGTACATATCTTTTGCATAGGTGTGCCCTGGTGTGCCTCGGTAAGTAGATGATGAGCAGAGCTAGGCAGAGCTCAGGCCTGGTCCCGCTGGTTAGTCATGCACATGCTCCAGTATGCTCCCGAGTGCGTCATATCACATGAGACCTCTTCTTATAAACGATGTCGGAGACATTTCTTCTCCGCATAAAAACTCTCAAAATCTGTTGCGTACCTACTATCCACCTCTCGCGTAACCCTCGGTCCAAACCGCTAACCTTCACACATTGTAGGCTGAATTGCAATCGCCTGCCTAACGGCATACTCACCCAATAACTGCCCACAAGAAACATAGTACAATAGCATCTGTTTCTATGCCTTCTACACCCATTTCCTCGTCTACACCCTCAGCCTCCCGATCTGTCGTGTCGACAGTCATGTTCCTTTTCAACACCCCGCTTGTACCACCCCCATCTCCCAAGCCAACCGAGGTTGCGCTCACCGAGATTCCACTGTCATCGCAGCGGCGTGAGGAGCGCAGGCGCTCTGTATGTCCTTTTTCTTCCTCCCTCTCACCATCGATTATGTATTGAACGACACGAATTTCTGTATAGGTGAGTACGGTGGAGAGCCGCTTGTCTCTCTCTTCGTCGTCATATCCGACGACAATATCCTCGTCGTCTGACGGGCACTCGGACTTGCATTCGGACATGGTCTATGCCGTGGGCAGCCCGATGTTCCCCACCATGATGCCAGTCCCCGAAAAAAAGTTACCATCTCCTGATCGTGGCAAGGCACCCAATCCCATCCTTATGAGAAACTATTGAGGTGCGTCGATGATCTCTACTCCGGCCCCTCACTCATCGGCTGACGGCGAGTACTTATATCCACAGGTCCTCCTTCCTATTCCCAGAATTCGCATCCAGGTTGCGTTCTGCGCCGACCTGTCTACATCATACATTTACACGTATAATCATCCGTATTGAAAGTCGGGTTTATTTCTTAATCTGTTGTCCTTCTCACTGCACTGTATCTCCAGCTCCAATTTTGTTGTATTCTACTTACTCACGGCCCGCTATGTACTGTACTCTATACTACGTTTCGGCTACGCTATCAACGCTATCACTCAATGTACTCTCTTATAATTGTATAATTATTTATCGAATTTTCAGAGCCTTCAGGAACTCCTTGCTTTACAGTGTCATGCGCACCATTCAAAGCGGAAAGCATGCCAACATCGAATAGCGTCCGCCCCCGACTCTTCAAGAGCATTCAAGAGCCCGACCATAGCTCCACTACCATGCACGACCATCCTCCCGCATCTAAATTGCCTGTCAACAGGCCCTCAACATTACAGACTCTAACTTCCTAGAACGTGAGTAAATGCAGATCAGCCTACGAGAACCCGTGCCACGTTTGGCAGGGGCGCCGGAGCCCCACAATCTACCCTTCCCTTGCTCCCTCTCCCTTCCCCTCCTCGCGCCCATCGTCTTCGTCTTCACCCACTCCTTCTCCACGGGCTTCCACGTCACAGCTATACCCTGTATTCGGATCGCACGCAGGAGAAGGAGGTCCGCCCAGGATCACTTGTAAGAATATCCTAAGTATGGATTCTACGAGAAATGAGAAGGACGCGGGGATTGAGTTAGGTCTCGACCATGATAATGACGTCGACGTCGAGATAGGTGCCAATGGAGGGCTTGGGGTGCCTCCGGCGATGTCGCCGGCCGCCAGCATAGGCACGCTGGGAGAGGGGGATGCCGTATACTCGCATGAAGATGCAAGCGGGATTGCTTGTACCCCTCACCCCAGTGTGAACGGCGACGTCGATTCTCCCACCGGATCGCACACACCTCCACTGTCCCAGGCCCGCGCGACGAAGAAGCGGAAAAGGGGGAAGCGCTCGACGACGTCCACGAACAATGACGGTAACGCACTCTGCTATTCACTCTCTAATAAGCTGTCTACCTCTAACGACTCACATATACTGCAGAATTAGACCCTCCCACATCCCTATCTCCACCATCTCCGTCTTCCGGCCGATCACGAATCCCACCATGGCTCTATCGTTTTTCCCCCGTGCTCGTCCTCGAAAATACGGGCAGCGTCGCGCGTGACCATCTCGCCTTGGAACGCACCTTTCTTGCTTACGTTCGGACCAGTCTCGCGTTTGCCAGCGCAGGCGTCGGTGCGTCTCCCCGCTCCGCCTACCTTGCGCGCTCACATCCTACTCACAATACGCTTGCTCCGTCTGGTCTTTTACATCCGTGCGGTTGTTCATGCACGCGCAGCCCTGGTCCAACTTTTCACTATCGCGTCCAATACCGCCTCAGCAGCTGCAGCTGCACGTATGACACGTTTCGCGCGTCCTCTAGGTGCAACCGTCATCCTCATAGGCATGTTCGTACTAGTCGTCGGTACGTCCCCTCTCCCCCCCTTCTCCTCACTCTCTGAAACCCATCGCCCATTCTCGATCTCTCGACATTTCGGCCTGCCCACCTCCTCTACATGTCGACATCCGCTTATGCCGATCGTCATTGTCGGAACTTCGCCACGACAGGCACAACGCGCTACTTCCGCATCCAGACCCTCCTCACCCGCGGGCTATTCCCCGCCGCACGGCTCACCGTCGCATTGCAAGCCTTTGCCGTCTGTGCGCTCACCATCGTCGTCTTTGGTGGCATCCTCGGCGTGCGCAAGTAATTTCCGATTCATCTGGGTTTCATGCGACTTTTTCGGTGCTTGAGGAATGTCATTTCGGGTTCAGGGGTTTTTTTTTTGGGTACAAAGGTGTGTCTTGAATTTAGTCTCTTCCTTCTGTCTCCACTGTCTGACT
Source organism: Bondarzewia mesenterica (assembly GCA_004802705.1). NCBI lineage: Eukaryota > Fungi > Basidiomycota > Agaricomycetes > Russulales > Bondarzewiaceae > Bondarzewia > Bondarzewia mesenterica. The sequence continues at coordinate 922 of SGPL01000269.1, read as the reverse complement.
GAAAGTTGATATGACGCCAGGCATTGCTGTGTTTTTATCATACTTGTACTGCACGTCGGTAATAACTCATGACGTTGAAACAGGTTTGAGCGCGCGTAATGACCCCTTTGTCCGTCTGGGAGGAACGTCAAATTGGATCGACTTTCACTCCGCTCCGCTTTAAACGACGGAGTTGTCACCGGGGGGATTCATCTTTTACAGAGGTGCTGAGCACGCGGACGAATACACTGACGCCAGGAAGAGTACCAGTCTGGGCTAACGCATTCTCTCCCCCCTTCCCGCGCGGGATTCCGAGGCAATTGTCGACCTACCCATGGTGTCAGTAGTATGCACGCTCCTGGGCTTGAATTTCAGTTTGTATCAGACCCAAACTGTGCGGCCTTGCAAAATCTTGGCCATATCGTGTGAGCTTTTGAGTCACCTTGAGAGTAGTCAATCCTGCAACGTTTCAGCGCTTTGTGTCTCTGAGTACCCGCGACTGAGGCTTGTGTGCGCTCTCATCCTTTCGGTTCACGTCTGAACTCAGAGTGAACAACGGGGTTTCGTACGCACGCAAATGAACTGGTTCAACTACACTCACTCGGAATTGCAGCGGAATGACGTTCTTACTTGATGCTCCGTTTGCCTGTTTGGGACTCTTCACTATACCATCTCCAGCTAGCTGCCCTACAGTACTATCGTGGGACACCACTTGGGTAGGGACCCAGTGTTGGTTAATTCATTGTAGCAAAACCAGTTCCTCACTATTGCCCTTCATTTCTTTTTCTTAAATACTGATAAATCCTCCTCATGGTGCATGAAATGTTTGAGCAGGAAATATTGAATAATTCCAAAATGGTTTGAATTAAGTGTTTATCAAGGTGGTACTTTCGACATATCTCACTTCTCCTGTCCCATATTCTTCACCGATCCACTCAGTATT
>SGPL01000268.1:0-44314 GCA_004802705.1 Bondarzewia mesenterica | reverse complement strand
GCCTTTTTTTTCTTTTTTTTTTTTTGATCGGTGGCCGGGCAATCATGCCGTGGCCCGCCCTCTTTTGTTTAACAGCGGATTCACCGGGCCTTGTTGCATAGCTCCGCTGCGTAGTCTGTGGTGCATTTTCATGTCCTTCTTTTGCTTGGCTTTTTGCTGCAATTTTATCATCATTTTCGTGGACAATTTCATAGCCTTGGCTCTTCGAGGCTGCGATTGCACCGGCGGGTGGATTGCCAATCTAGTCAATTCGCTCGTTGTAAATTGGCTTCCACCGCGTGTGCCCGGGTACCGCTATATGCTGTCTGAATCGTTGGACGCACTGGCAAATGCTGGGATCGATGATAGACTCGGAGCTGGCTTCGCGTCACCTCAAGATCTAGTGCATTGTGGAAGTTCTCCTTCATCAGGTCGTCATGCTATGATATCTTGGAGTGTCGACCAACCGACTAAGGGGTTTTTTTTTTCTTGCCTCGACCCGCTTGCGCGCTGTTGACGTTTTGATGTCTGTCAATCGGGGAAAGGCTGCGGGTGGCGCCATTCCCGAGCAAAGTTCCATTCGCCTCGAGGGTGCCACAAGGCAGGCGCATCTTTGGAATCGGGCTCTTCCTGCGGGACCATGATTACTTAGGCTTTGTGAGTACGTATTCCACTTGTGTGCGTGCGCGCGCGACTGACACTAGGTGCAGTGACTGATGGGAGCCACGCGTTTTCTTTTAAAAATTTAATATCTTTTCCCTATCTTTTTCAGGGTGCAAGATGTAAGAGTCCACGCGCCTCACGCCCTCGTGTACTCGCGCTGGTCATTCGGGTTTGTCGAACTGTGCCCATCAGTGAGCGCATGAACAATGAGCGGTTCAATGCCATGTGCGGGATGCTAGGATTTCTTCCGTTGATGCTTCCGGCGTGTCTCTTCAGGTTGTTGTCCATTCTTGTGCTAGTGAGGAAGTCTTACGGCTTTGTAGGTGCTGTTACAGCGCCCGAGAGTTGTGAGACACAAGTTCAGATCAGAACATCTCTTCCAGTTCTGTTCATCTGAGTATTACACGCCGGTATCTTCACTCGCCATGAAACCGGGAAGATCATTTGCACCGCGCGGATCACTCATTGTCTTCAGAGTACTTGATTGGAGGCGCTCGGATCCGACAACCTTCTGCAGGGCAACATTCCGTCGTTCACAAACGCCGACGAGCTCGCATGAGCATGAAATAACTCGCGTTTAAGGCTGTGCAACTATGAAGCCTTCATCAAGAATTTCGAAGAGTGTTGGCATTCGCGAGTTGCTGATCACGCCACAATTTGACAGTACTTGCGATCTTATCTCCTCTCTGAAGGAATTCTCCATTCTTGTTGCCGCGTGTATCTTCTTTCTCGGAGCCTTTCTGCTTTTGTCCATCTGTATTGTTCTAACACCACGGCGCTGATCGCTTCCAGTAATAGGTGATCTCGATGACCCGTAAAGGGCGTCCTTGTTCCACCACTGTTCTCATATGGATATCAGGCTTGACATGAACTAGACCCGCTTAGGAGCACTTATGCGACCTTCTCTTTGTTGTCGGCGCCGCCCCTTCTACGACGACGTCGCGCTGCTTCCGGATGCGCCGCACTTTTCTTGTGTACGTCTCGCCAGGCGCGTTATATCGCTTCAACATCCTTATTTTTTACCCTATCGGCCACGCACATACCACCACCAACGCTCAAGCGATCCGACATGAACTGTCCACGCCACTTCCTTCCGCGCGCCCCTGGCGAGGGTAAGTCTGCGATACCCTTATTCCATATACAGATACTAACACGACCGCGGGCCAGCTGACTCGAATCATGATCAAAGGCAATTCCTTATTGGACAAACACTATAGCTGCTGCTGATCAATATTCTGTGCATGGAGTGTTAACGTGTTTGTACGTGAACTTTCCTTCTTCATGGAAGGCTTCAGCGCTCCCTCAAGGTCCACAAAAGGTACCAAATGACATAGAGGGTATGTCCTCGTATTACCCTGTAGTAGGTACTCCAAGTGTCGATGGATGCGGCGCCCCATGCTATGTCTCCATTTTCATGTTGTTCGTATTCGTGCTAGCTTCACTGGTCAGTGGAGCCTTGACCTCTCTTCACGGAAATACATGCTCCGCGGTGTGTCAATTCCGCTCTAACGGCTTCGGGAGCGAGTTTTCTGCGATTCATTATCGCCGCATGTTAAGAACGTGTCGGCAGGATCACTTTGTCTCCCTCCCGTGCAACTTCCGTATCATTTTCCGTTGGTCGCCGCGATGTTCAGGATGCGCATTTGATGGGTCCACGACAGGTGTGTCGCTATCACCCCCTCTTTTCGTACATATGTCAACCAACGCGTCGAGGGTGGTCTGGACTTCTCACACGTTTCTTTGAAATGAAAATGTGACCGTCGATGCGACATCCGATGTGCAATGTCGCTGTTATGCTCCTTACTTTTCTGATAGAAGGAGAGGCCACGAGTTTTGGGCCTGTTTGCTCTTCGTTCTTGCAGCCAATTCATATCGGGACACTCTTGTTTCGCGGAGGGTGCGCCGATCGTGAAGTATGAGGTGTGCCTCGGGCCATCAGCATCAAGTAGGTAAGTACCGTGTGTGATTTCTATAACCTTCATCTCAAGTTTTCCTTCGGATGCTTTGCTGCACCCTGATACTCCAGGCCACACCGCAATAACTATCCTTCATCTGTAAACCTAAACCATCTTTTGACTACTACAAAGTGCTACAGAGCACTCCAGGAGATCTCCAGAGTACGTTTAGGTTTACAGATGTTCTCCTCCTGCCCTCGTTACTAACCAGTCTCTCATCATCCCCAGTCTTCGGGTCCACCGGCGTACATACATGCTATAATCGCATTTGTTACAGTAAACGATCTGATTCCTCAAATAACCTTCGAGAGTTTCTCTCAGTTCACGGACCAGTGAAGAAGTAAGAACTGTCTCACTTGAAGCTCGAAGTACCAACAGTAGTACATGCCGAACGTGGACGTTTTGAGTGCTCGGAATCTAAACTTGGTCTTGAGGCTATGTCTATCACGTGCATTTCTTGGTCTTCACCCCACTCGATGTTCGTCTCAATATTCACAATTCCTTTCCTAAGTTTCACTCCTTCATGAAGACGTTCTTTGCTGTCGTGAGGCCTTTGAATCATTCACTTGACCGAACCTTATGTCGAGCATCATGGACGCGCACCGTTAGCTTCTCGCGTCAGGGCATTGCGCTTGAACCTCCATGCGAGGTCCGACATTTCTCAGTCAACAGGAGACTGAGGGCATCTGTCCCGCATTCGAATGATACAGCAGATCACACAAATGCGTTGAAGAGGTCGGCTGGTGACCAGAATGCTAGCCTCTGGCCGTCCGCTGGTCGCAATGTCGGAAGTGGTAGCTTGACGTCTTCTCCGGCGCTGGATGCTGCGCTCACGGCCCTCATGGGCATTGCAATAGGTGAGTCGATCGAACTTCTTCTTCTGTTCTATTCTTGGACGGATGGTCAGTGGTAGTCTCTGCTGCGACCATTGTCCACATTATGATGGACTTCTGATGTGCTGCGAGTCTCGATGCCGTCGAAGGTTTCTTATGAATAGTGACGGATGGGGCCCTCGTTCAGAGCTGGGCCAACTTTATGATCAAGGGCAAGGGAAGAGGAGAGAAGCTTTCGTATTTGTTTAGATTGCTAGGCCTGAGTGCATCCGAGAGGAGTGCCTTCCTCCCCCTCTTTGCAATGAAGACGGCTGCAGGCGTGTCCGGTATGGGTCCAAGGCAGTCTCACGTTTGGGGCGTTAAACTGTGTCACATTGTGTCCCCGTAAATGCGCCCGAGATGTCTTCCATCTGTTCGCGCGCGAGGCGTCAATAAATTCAGGTCGGCCATCCGTAAAGAAGTATTGATTGGAGGCATCAAATGCTGTCATCGTTCCCGCGGCAGGTGAATGCGGCAGGGACAACAAACTTGTCTCTCTGTATACCGATCCTTATAACTCCTTCCAGCTTTTGGTAAATGTATCAGTGTAGGCAACCCGCAGTGGTTGCTGGCTGTCCCTTTTTCATTACGAACAGGGATGGCGGGTGTGGACAGGCAGTCACATCGAACCTTTCGTTCGTGGCTCCCTATAGGTCCGGTATTGCTCAATATTGTCAGACCTTTCTGTGCCATGATATGACAACAAGTGAGGCGGGCTCATGGTTGCATGAGATGCCTGACTTGGACCGAGCGCCATGTTGTTCAGTAATTTGATCAATGTCAATCCATATAGCCCAACTGCTCCAGTCGTCGGCCGGAATCAGACTCGTCTGCCAGCCTCAATATCAGCATCTTGTTCTTCATATCAATCTGATTTCCTTCCCGCACTTGACATACTCACTCAAGACGAGTCACAATGTACCGCATGTGTGATGATAATTCCGCCTATCTCTCAGCTGTTCCTTGGCTCGGGGAAATGACGCTCAATGTATCATTCTAGCCTTCGTCGGCGGTATCGCCTACTTCGCGTGGTACAAGAAGAACGTACTGGATAAGGTAAGGCAGCCATCTACCTTTTGTTTCCTCGATATGGACATCGGTGCTCAGTGCTCACTGTGGCTGATATGTGTAGATTGAACTGGCATTTGCGCCAGGATACGATCCGGCTTTGGAGTTGGCGTTGCACTCGAAAAGGACAAACAATGCCCCTATGTCAGCGGCTATGGAAGACCTCGAACTCGAGGACGGTCCTTGGACGGAGCATTTACGGCGAAAGGAGCAGGATGTCCTGGATCGCATCATTCATGGCACCGAGACTGGCCATTATTTCATGCTTTTGGGCTGCAAGGTCCGTTTGAGGGAACAATGGCTCGCGCGATTGTCAACTTAGATGGCGTCTCATTTTCTGTAGGGTGCTGGGAAGTCCACCATGATTTTGGATTCTATGCAAGCCAATCAGGCAGAAGGCGTGGCAATGTGCGACGCTCACCCCGATCTAGAGGTATTCCGCTTGCGTCTAGGAAAGGCGCTAAACTATGAGTACAACGAGGACACGCAGACGGGACTGTTTCAACGGCGAGATCCCCGCGAAGGTGTGCATTTGCTCGCAGGCTCCTTAAGAGGGTTTTGACCGACTCAAATCTCACAGGTGGACCTGGCCTTGACATCGAGCGAGGTGTGTGTCTGAATCCGGCCGAATATTTTAAGTAAATAAATGTTGCTCACATAGGTTTCAGTGATGAACAAGCTGGAGAAGGTCGCCCTTCGATCGGTAAAGCGGACAGGAAGGCCTCTCGTCTTGGTCCTTAACAACGTGCATTACTTCAAGAACGATGACGATGGCCAGAATATGCTCCTTCAGCTTCAGCAGCGAGCAGAGGCTTGGGCAGCCAGTGGTAAGTGATTTCTCTCTATTGTACGTATCAATATGCCAGCTCATCTTGAATTATCATAGGGATTTTGACCCTCGTCTTCAGCTCGTGAGCAGTGCGAGACTTTCTTCTACTCCATCATCTAACAGCCTGACAGGCATGACCTTTGGCCTTTTTTCGTTCTACGTGGGTGACCCGCCAAGTATGTCTTACACCGTACTGAGTTTTACCCAGGGAGAAATGCGAGTCGTATGCATGTCAGTTCTTACAAGGATAGTCTCCCTACGTTATTCAAATAAAACTCCCCCAGGTTCTCACAATATACGACCTCAAAAATTCTGAGGCGCGCAACGCTTGCTTGAGAATGCGACGCTACACGAAGCTGCCGATGCCGTCAACCGAGACACTGAATGCAGTCATTTCCATAGTCGGTGGACGACTTTCGTATCTCAACCGGGTCGCGAGAGCGCGGGACATGGTCGAGATGGCACGGCACTTGCTACTCGTTGAGAAAGGGTGGCTTCTCAGCCAAGTCGGGCTCATCGAGGATTGCGATGACGACGTGATGGATGAGGTATGTCGCATACTAAGGCTTACGCTGATCTCGCGCTCAGGCTCGGGCTTTATATATAGCAAAAATGGAGCTCGTGTACCTGGTTGCTCCTGCGGGAGTTCGTGAAGATAAGACAGGAGGACGAGCGAAAACAGCAGGAGAAGGTGGCGTCTGGTGAGCTGTCGCCTGACGAGTTGCCCGACTTACCGTTGCCAGCGATACCTTATGTGAGTGCTTTAGCTTGTTGCGAACCCAATCCAATGTCTTTTTTTTTTTTTCTTGCGTTAGTGGCAATGTCGCCAGATTATGACCAGGGCAGACTTCTTGGAAGGTAAGCCGTGTAGTGAAGAAGGTGGCATACGGGTCTTAACGTGCGCATGCAGAGCTGGATAGGAAAAATATCATCTCCATAGACGTAGGTTCATTCGTGTTTTCACTAAGGAAAACTCAGAACTTGTTTTAGATCAATCATGACGTACGTCCCGATTCAATGCTGATCTTGCGGGCTTCAAGGGAGGTGGTTGAAGAAGAGGGCTTTGACGACCGATTGGACAACGTGCAAAANCGGATTGACGAGATAGAAAGTCTGCACCGGACCAGAGAGNTGACGGTATGTTCATGCTGAGAATACCGCTGCTGTGGTTATTGACGCCATTTGATTAATCACAGTTCAAGGACGTGGATAAGGGTGATCGCATCCGCCTCACGGTCGANAAAGGTGGCGCTCGTCTGACTGAGTATTAGACAGTAGGCTTCATGGACTGCNTTATTTATCGATGGTAATGAGAACNATTGTTGTGCTATCAACGCACATGTGNGTAGAGGANGTAAGCAGGCCTTGCACGGCTGTGTATCTCCTACGGCCANTCCGTGGTAGTCTCAGAATTTGTGCCTTAGACGAAGGGGTTAATCCTACATCTATTAAACGTATCGCGGGCCTGACGCAGATGGCTCATACATACTGTGGATCATACCTTGGGNAAGGACGGGTAAAAGTATTTTTCACGCCAATGTAAAGCAGTCTACAGCTANCCACTCCTTGTGCTGCCNTGGCCTCGACTTTGTCAACAACGTATGCACTGGGTCGGACTTAACAGAGAATTGATGGGTAACTGGAGGTCCGCCCGACCGTCATCTGTCNTAAGACAACTCGTCATGTTGATCCAGCACCATGGCCAGAAGATGTCTTCCAGTTTCGCAGGGTGGCTCTGCATTCATGTTTGCCAAGGTATTCTGTGTACGGGGGACAGGTGGCCAGGTAAGAATGGGTTGTAAGTAGAGCAGCCCGATCGTTCAACATTTTGGAGGGGNNCACCAATTAGTAGAATTCCTTCTGACCATTCACACTCGAAATCAAACGGAAATCGAANTCAAAAAGATATCAAAGCGGATGACTCAACTTTTTTTTACAGCCAATCCTTTGACAGAATCAGCGTTCCAAGAGGAAGAGGATGAATGAGACACTTTGTGTCACTGGGCACAATGCTACTGGGGAATGTGTGATCTCGTCTTCAGTTGTGGAGATAGGCTCCGACTTGCTGTCTGCCTCAGGGCACGTATACGTCTCCTACCTGGAAGNTATGGTGTCATTTGGCGATGACCATGTCTTCATGCCCTGATCAATATGCACAAACGAGATACACTAAATTCAAACCGGATGGTATACATATATCATGATTCTCGTTCCAACTTTCGAGCCTGGATGGCCTTCGAAATACCAATACGTGTATCACAATGCTAGATGCACTCACCGCATCGCTGAGAGTATGACCAACGAGCATCATGTTCAATGTGTGAAGTCANGAAACCGCAAACCGTTTGAAAGCATGCCCTCAGGCCTCCACATCACAGAGGTNATTTCAATTTGTTACATAGCCTGTAATCAAAAAATGAACATGGTCAGATTGCTGGATGCTGGCGGACAGGATAGTAAATGTCTGCAAAGACGCTCAGTGTGTAGTAGAACTACTNNTGTACGGNACTANTACGGGACTACTACCCTTAGGTTCGGAGTTTAAATAAAATCTTTGTAAGACTGTCGCCACCCACGCGGCCTCTGATAAGTGCAAACCTCGCAATACCATTCATTAACGCTCCTCTGACAGAACCATCANGGAAACTGCATATCCATCTACTCTCCATTGTTTTCTGGACTGCTGAATCAATCTTCTTCATTGAAAAATCTGCTGCCTTCGTTCATCTTTGTTCACGCGCCACCCGTTGGTGACATAATCAACTGAGCAGACGACTCGTGAACCTGTTGAAGCTTGACCGAGACGACGACGTAGACGACTTCAACCATGCCTTTCGGTCTCACTATTGGCACAGAGCGCGCTACATCCCTACAGGTATGTACACGGGCTTTGTTTGTTCTCGAATTGCTAGCTCATAACTAGGGGACAGAATGCTATNCAAGATGAGCTCATCAAACGAGGCTACAGTCCTGATGCTGGTGAGTCGCATNAAAATTCGCATTTGGTGTGGAGTTCATCATGTTTTTCAGACCCTGTCATGGCGGAGTATATCACTATCATGATAATAAATAACAAAACTGCAGGTGTGTGTGCCGACTCACTCCCGCAGTCACGTAGCTGACACATTCTGTCTCCAGCTCAAATATCGAGCGAACTTGAAGATTGTGCGTAGTTTTTCAGCGTTCTTATATGATTATTGACTGAATTTTTNTTCCAGTGATTGGCTCAGACTTTGGTAAGGCCCCCCCATATTTTGACACCTGCTCGTTGCTCACCTCATTCCTTTTGCAGAGCAAAGCTTCACAGATTGGCTGTTTGCAGAAGCAGCCAAGGGTGCCCCAGCAGANACTGTCTCGGAAAGTCAACAATCCTCNGACACCCAACCCTCAATACCCGCTGAAACCCCTACCCGCGATGTCCCTCCTCACATCTCTTCCGAAGCTCCTCGACGGCATCCACCAAGCGGGCCCCGTAGCGGTGCACCACTATACCAACAAGCGCTCTCTCAAGTAATTCCTTCCACTTCTCCAACGGCAAAAAAAGCGCTCCGCATCTGCCCGTTCGCCGTCGCCCGGGCCAAACAAAGTACGACGCACCGACGTTCCCGTTGGACCGAGGGCGATGCTGCGGGATGGACAGCATGGACACGGGCATGGAGGTTCACGGAGTCTTTTGGAGCGAGTTGGCGGACCGCCGGGAGGGCGATTTAATCGAGATGATATCCAACAGCGCATTGACAACATCACGAACGCTTCCCCGGATCCAAACATGCAGGCTGCGCTCGCTGCAGGGTTTATGCCGCCGAACGGGATGGACATGGGAGCTATGGCGCCGATGGGCATGGCCGGTGCCGCGAATCCGATGATGCTGCAGGAGATGATGATGAATCAAATGGCACTCATGGCGCAAATGGCGACAAGCTTAGGGATGATAAATCCCGCCCAAGGCCAGTTCGGTGGAGGATTTCCGATGCAGGGTGGCATGCCAGACATGGGGATGTTCAATGGCGTAAACGGATTCCAGGGTCCGGGGCAGCAGCAAATAGGCATGGGCGGCGGAGCTGGGAGGGGTCGTGGATCGGGAAGAGGTGGCAGAGGCTTCGGGCGGGGAAGGGAAACGCAACCATCGTCGACACATATTTCAACGTCGCAAACAACTGCGAATAAGGAACAGGTCATCCCTAGCATAGGCGCGCAGCCGATGCCGGCCGTGGAGGCTCCTAAACCTGCACCTGCAGTGGCTCCTGAGGCCCGACCAGTCGCAGCCCCAGCTCCGACCATACCTCAATCAACTCGGCTACCCTTCGCGGTGCCCGACCGACCACAGTCTCCGACGTTATGCAAGTACGCATTGAAGTGTACAAATGCACATTGTCGATGGTCGCATCCGTCGCCGGTTGCCACTGCGGAAAGTGGTATGGTGCTGAGCAACGAGGCTTGCGAGCAGGGCAGAAATTGCAAGGATAAGGATTGCATCAAGGCACATGTGAGTCCCGCTGCTGCAAACCCACAGCTAGGTACGTGCGCGCTATGATGCGTCGTTTAGTCATTGCTGACTCTGGTTTTGCAGCTGTCGAGCAATCGAAACCTCCTGTCACGGCTTCCACACTCGGAACAATTCCTTGTCGTTATGGTGCGGCTTGTACTCGACCAGGTTGCACGTTCCAGCACCCACCCAAAAAGGGTAACCACTACGTTGCTCAGTGCCGGTTTGGAGCGGGTTGCACGCGTGCAACATGCCCGTACCAGCACCCTGAAGGACGTGTCCTTCCGACGACATTCCATCGTGGCTTGTCGACAACCGCTCCAATCGTGAGTGTTTCTACGCCTCAGACAGGGACAATGGGTGGTCCAAGCCCCCATCGAAGCGTCACCTTCAACAAGCCAGAGACCAAGGAGGCACTGGAGCAGAAGATGAAAGAGATTGAGGAGAAGAAGAGTCAGGCAGAGGCTGCGGTCAAGGAGGCCAAGGCTGCCGCCGGTGGAAAGAAGGATGATTCGAAGCCTATTGCGATCACCGCATGAACCATGGAAGGACGACGAATACCTTGCGGTGGGATGTTGGTATGTATATACAAAGTGTGCGGACGGTATGTGTGCTGTAGATTAGGTTTATGTTGCCCTTTTATTTCGGCTTTCTATCTTGTGTTCTGCATACACTACGTCGTTGTCTCCCCAAGTGCATATGCACATGTTGCCTTACATTTTTGGCGCAGTTCGTTGGCGGGTTCGCTGGGATGGAATGGAATATCTGCCATCGGCTGGGCGTCCGTCCAGATGACGGATGCTTAGTTTTTGATCCCTCCCATCTGGTTCCGAGTCTCTGGAAACATATATGCCCTTATCTATGCACATTTGAACGTCGCGTCAACGGTCCACCAGCTGGTCAACGACGAGTCAAGTGGTACTATAAATATGTACTTGGTCCCGTACTCACTTGGTCCATGCAGGACAATGCTATTGTTCCCCACTAGCTGTGGCTCACGCTTGTGCCACGATCCTCAAAATACTTAAGGGCCTTTGTTCTATTCTCTGTTCCGTCTTCTGAAAATTGTCACTCGATAGTCTGAAGCACCATCCTTTCCTCTCACCACCTCGCCTCCAACGTACCCATACCGACTTTTTCTTCAACACCATTGTACATGGACGATGCCGCTCTCGCACAATTATCTCGTTCTGAGATACAAAATTTAGCTCGCGTAGATCTTTTCCCTCGTGATCTAGTATCAATTGCTGACATCTCATTCAGTTTTTCAAAGTGAAAGCCAACATCAAAACAGCCACTATCATCAGTCTTCTCCTCGAAAAATACCCCGAAGGCGTGCCGTGTGTATCCGTCTGACTCCACGGTGAATGCTCATCTGATCGTGCAACGCACAATGACAGTCCTGCGATATGGGAGGCAAAGCAGAAGATATCAATCCCCGCACAGTCATCTCACACGCCTGATCGCCCCAGAATATTTACAAGTCCGCCACGCACGAGCCCGCAGACAAGGACTGTGCGCAAGAAGGCTCAAGCTCATCGCATAGCTCGAGAGCCGCCAACCCCATTTCAAGCGGATGGTAGCGGTACGAATCGCTATACCCACATTTTGCGTGTCATGACTCGGACTCACGCGCTAATTAGCTTCGCGGTCTTCCAGTATCACCATCCCACTAGATGCCTTGGAATTCATCCAAAGGAGCAAAGGGAGCACGCCCTCCCGTCCACCTACGCCATCAGTGGTCCGCACCACTCCCGAGGCAGAGTTGCAAATTGCGGATGAAGAAACTCTACGACGGGTGACTGACATTATGCAGAGCATATCTGACAACAACCGTCGTGCCGCGGAGCGCATTCATGATATCTTGCACCAAGCCCGGAAACTTCAAGCTGACATTAATCAGCGCAGGGAGCAGCTACGTGGCGAGCGTGGTCATCGCGAGCGGATGGAAGCTTTTATTGCGTACCATGCCAGGCGCGGTTCGGAGGGAACGGAGGACGATATTAGGGAGAATTCTCCTCACATGAATTTGGATTTGGAGGTTGGCGACGCCTCTGAAATGGAAAACCAACAGGAAAACCAACACGAGGTCCAAGCGTGCGTCGGATATCTTCCACACATCGTTCGAAAACCCACATCTGACCTTGGTCTATCGTTAATTCAGGAATGCCGGCTTAGCGGTGAAGGATTCCAATTCTCCCGTCGTGCCAAGTCCTCCTCGCTCTCCGGGATTACCTTGGAATGTGACATTCGGCGATTATCCTGGCTCGAGTCAGACCTTGCCGCTTTCCCCAGCTGCCCCTATCGGTCCTGGCGAGCTCTCCTATACCCCCCTCCCATCACAAGAGTATCAGTTCTCTGATGTCCCAGGCTTCATTCCCAGCTATCCTGACCATGCACCCCATTTTCCATCATCACCCCCGAGTACTTTACAGAAACGCAAACGTTCGCTATCTGTGGACGAGGGCCCATATCCGAATAACTCGGCCTATTTTGAGCGGAACGGCAATCGGCCCAGATATTCTTTTGAACCACATCCTGAAGGTCTCACTGAAGAGGATATTGACGAGTTGGACCGTTCCAATGTCGAGGAGATGCTGGACATAGAACCCGCTGATGAGGGGCCTGAACAACAGACACCCGCTCCGTTAGACCAGGCTGAGGAACGCAGTTTCCTCGGTGTCGCGGTCTCTAAACTGTTTGGATGGCAGAGGTAGAACTCTGCCAATCCGCTTTCATTTGTAATCTCAATCTGTATCTTATTGCGATATTATCTTATTTTTCACTGATCCTACAACAAACTCGTTTGCTTTGGTCTGCAACAGAATTTGACGGGTAAACGAACCTCAAGAAGCATATACTCGAGTACGGGCACCAGGTAGTCCATCCAAAGAAGGGAGGGAGATGTCGGTGATCCTGGCAACGGGAAAGTCTTCCCTTGTACGGGAAGTACTGCTTCGACTTAATCAATGAGTGTGCATTTGATTGTGCCACTTATGTGCTCCAATAATCAAAGTTCCCCGAGTGGCGCAGGACAAGGTTCATTGTCTGCCGCCCTTACCAAGTAAGTGTGGCTCCAGTTCCTGTATATAAAGCGCGACGATACCGCTGCACGAGGTCTGCATCCTTTCCCTCCTGCGATCACCTCACCTCACACTTTCGACATCTGTATTGAATAATTAGACAAGATGAACGCAATGACCTTTAGCCGACTTCCCTACGCACAAATCCAGAGGCTGGCAATGGTACGTCCGCTACTCAACAGTGCGAGCATCATGTGGCATCTAGGACTGACCTTTTCCCTCGTTCGTTATCTGACAGAAAAACAACATCAAAGCAAACGGGAAAAAGAAAGATATGATCGACAAGCTTTTGGAGATACATCCGACAGGCGTGCCGAGGTATGCTTATGCGTATACAAGCTAGCGGATAAACTGACGTGGGTGCTTAAAGGTCTCCATCTCCAACAGCCTCGGAAACAATGAGGCCCAAACCACTGCGGGGCCAGAAAAGGAAGGCTGCACCCGCACCACTTCTTAGAAAAAGCAAGAGGCGGGCGGTGGCCGCCGCTGCACGCGATGATGTGGATGAGTTGGAGGTAAAGGACGAGCCGATGAAGTACGATGGAGTTGAGAAGAGTGTAGATGCAGAAACTCACTCACATTTGGCGCCCCCGCGTACAGCAGCACCGACATCGTGGTCGAATCGTGAGGCAGCAGAGGCAGCAGAGGCCAAAATCGAGTCGAGATCTCTATCCGCCATTCCCGGGGAAGAGATCGACAAGGTACAAACCCGAGTGCTCTCGCAGCACCCAGTCGATGGCTTGTCAGAGCAAGCAATCAAAGTAGAGCCAGAGGACGTACGGCTCGAATTCCAGCCGACCGGGATCTCTCAGCGAACTGCGTGCTTTGTCATGCAACGCCTGACTGAGATGGTGAACGAGGATCGGATCAAGCAGGGAGTGGATGACCTGCAGAAGATGGTACGTGGGATGCAGAGCGGGATGTACGATGCCCACAAAAAGATCACATCCGTCGTCTGGACGCGTATCGGCCTCGAAGAAGAACTGCTCGAGGAGTAGAAGGGCCTTCGAGGGGCGAGTCGAGATGGTGAGCGATGGTGGAAGGATATGCCGGCCGAAGAGTAAGCCCCTTTGCTGCACTCAGAATCTTGTATGCATCTCTAAATGTGGTGTAGGATCGCGCGGCAGTACCCTAACGCGAGACCCCCGGATGGGATGAAGGCTGCTAAGCGCAGTCGTGACGATGATGGCGAAGCGGGTTGGAACGTACCTGGACCGTCAAGAGCCGCAAAACGAACTCGGCTGACGTCTCCCCCATAAGCAGCCCCGGAAACTGCGTCATGATTTTTTAATTTATTCTGTATTTTTCTTCTTTTCTTCTGCCGTTTCTTTTTGGCTTGTATGCAATAAATCTTTGGGAGGGTCTCATAACCACTTTTGATACAATCTAAGTTGACCGTTCATCAGTTAGTCGATGACATAGAAATTCATGATACAAGAGCACTTCCGCAGCTTACCCATGGGATGATGATTCTATAATCAGGTTATAGAGTATGTATATAGTTACTTAATGCTCCGGTGCTAGATCTCGCATCAGCCATTGTGCCGACTAGCAGCACCATGAGTGGCCAGCCGCTTTCGTATGATATGCCAGTGCACGGTATCTTGGACCACACGGCCTCGGTACAATGATGCCATGTTCTCGTTGATTGCAGGATTCAAAGATTGACCTTGTAAGGATGCACAGAATGAAGAGGATTCAACCCACATAATCACACATAACCTGAGCAAAGTTATGATCAGAGGCTATGTCGCTGCAATGGACGTGCCGCGGTCTATGCAATTAGTCCGATTTTATGCGGCGACTCGCGGTGTGTAAATTGGCCCTTTAAGCTTCAAATGCCGAACATATCGAGATAAATTCGGAAACAAGTAATGCATGAAAACTCCACTTTCTCTATTGGTAAGTCTATAAATGCTTCAAATTGGAGCGTGCGGTCTGCATCTCATCACGAGCCGTGTCTAAGCAGGGATAAAACCAATGCTCTTCCAGTATCGTACCCACAGACGGGCATCCGCTTCACCCATCATCGGAAGATCCGGACTGGCCAACTTCGGGGACTCCTTCAAAGCGCGGGTCATGTCCAACTTCGGGAATCCCAGTGCGTCAACGTTTCTACCATTCCCGCCGACGAACGCCGAATGGTACCAGTCAAGCAGCTTGAGCGCAGGGTTGTGACGAAGGTCATCGGCATCCATACCGCCTGCAAGCTCTTGCGCGCTCTTGTCGAGCCGGGCCAGCCATTCGGCGTACGGGATCACAGGGATCTTCAGCTCTGATGACAAGGCTGAGAAGAGCGTTGACCATGGAACGGGACGAGGATGAACGAGGTGGACGATGCTGGACTCAGCGTTCCGGAAATCAACGGCGGCGGCGGCGGCCAAGTGCACACCGAGCCAGGAGACATCCTAAAAAACAAATACTTGAGGATTGAAACATGGAGGAGCTAGACAGATTGCCTTACCCCTTCGCAATCAGGCAATACTTTCAGATGGACAGAGGATCGGACAAGAGACGGCACCCACTCAGCCGGCGTCCAAGCCCCATTCAAACCACCGCTGAGTTGGCCAACTCGGATGACGATAGGACGGAGAGGCGTTTGTTTGCCGGCCGCAGCAAGGACATTCTCACCAACCCACTTTGATTCGCCATACCCGTTGCTGACAGCAACACGTGCGGCAATGGGTATCTCTTCAATCGGTTTGGTCGCTTCGATATCTGAAGAAGTATAAAATAAGTACGCGAAAGAGACTGAAAAAGGCAGGACCAACCATGGAAGACGCCAACAGAGCTCGTGAAGGCTACGCGAGGAGGTGTCTGGAAAGGTGACTGGAGGGCGAGATCGATGAAGTTACGAAGACCCTGAATCTGGGGTTCGAAAGACTTCAAAGTTATGTTGAAGTTGACCGGCCAAGCTGAGGCATCGTCTGAGCTCATTGACTCGGAGGTGGATTATGGTCAACAATAACTCACCATTGTGAATAATGTGCGTGACCGAAGAACGGATCTTCGAGACGAGGGTTAGATTTTTCAAACACCATGAAGATATGATAGTTTACTCTAAGTCGAAGCTCAGGAGAAATTCCAAAATCGGCAGCCGTGACATTGCCCTCGACCAAGACGACCTTGTCAGAGGTGGCAATCGATGGATCGAGACCACGCTCCGCGAGGCCAGCCTTCTGCCTCTCGAGCAGAGACGATCCACTCGAGCCCCTGTTAAACGCATAGACACGTTCTACTGTAGGAGTTGCAACCAACAACGCTAGGATGTTCGAACCCAGAGCACCAGTAGTTCCCGTCAACACAACCGTGTCTTTGGACGGCAGCGGTTTAGAAGGCACATGCGATGGGAAGTTCTTGCTATACTTTTCAACCATAGCGACCAACCGAGCAGCCCCGTCCTGCTCGGTCTCGTCTGTCTGGCCAAGGGCGACAGAGGACACGAAGGATGCCAAGCTGGCAATGAACGGGTGTTGGTAGACAAAGCTACTGGATATACTCCGAGTATCGAGGCCAGCATTCTCCTTCAGGCTCCGCAAGATCGTGTTGCGGATCCATGTCGCTTGCAGACTGAAAATTTAATCAGCAAATGAATTCAGCAATGCACCATACGGGATGAAGGATAGGTTGACTGACCTGTCGCAGCCATGCTGGAAGAGGTCGTCGTCAACGGAGATCTCTTTCTTCATCACCTTGTGAACAACCTGCTTGACGTAGCTGAGCGTTCTGGCAGAATCCCACGCTGTGGGCGGGGCAACGTCCACTTGAGCTGACTCGTCCACCGCAGCATAGATCACCTTGATCTCCTCATCATATTCATTCAAGGTTGCCTGACGTCTTACGGTACCTTTCGCTGTGTGAGTGAAAGGTTTGCTAGGTGTTGAGACCAAGATCATCTGAAATGATGCGGTGTCACGATCATCAGTTTTGCATCCAAGGATGACCAACCATTGGAATTACCTCTTTGAATACGCGAGAATGCTGGGGGGCGAAGGCGTTCATCTTCTCAATGGAAGGCCTACGGAATGGACGGCGAGTGTCATAAGTACTTCAAATCCCTTCAGTAGGAAAGTGTTTGATGATGCACCAGATCGCATTTCTGAACTGCGCCAACTTCACCTGATCCTTCGGGTCAAATTGGAATTCAGGCTTGGGCTCCACGAGAATCCCCGCCTGGAACTGTCCACGACCGAACATGACACAAGCGTTGACATGGGCGTCATGGTTGAGTATTTTCTCTGTATGATACGCAATAAGTAAGTTCAGTATTCGATTGAAGATGAACCTCTTCACGGACCAAGCGGATTGGGGTTGGTCTAAAATTGAACCCCAAATGTGATTGGTGAGTAGGTAGCACATGCATGCAATCTTTCACACCAACCTTCTCTCCAGTGTTGTGCATAATCTGGTCATCTGAGCGGCCGACAATCTTCCAGAAACCAGGCTTCGTTGGATGAGGCTCAAATAAGTCGGACGTAGCGTAACCCGGTACGCCATTGTGCGTTGCATTGAAGACACACGGCATACACGCTCTCCCGGCCTGTCAAACCCACGACACAATGTCGATATGAATGGACATTTATATCAGCAACATGACGGACGACAAAACTTACCAGGACGACGAGTTCGGAATGACCATCGTCGTTTGGGACATAAACGAGGTCGTAGACGGAAGTCATCTTAAAGTACTGCCAGTCCTTATCCACGGAAGCTGTCGTGAAAACCGCCCCTTTTGTCAATTTCACGCTGTGGATTCAGGCAGCCGTCATACATACCGGGAAGTGTAGGTGTCACAACTCCAAACTCCGTACTGCATGTGTTAGATAAGTTAAATGCTGCAGTGCCGGAGGGCGGCATATATCACACATACCACCCGTAGAGCACGATAATTGTGACTCCCTGCGAGGTGAGGAAATCGCCGACCTCCTTGCTCAGAGGTCCTCCACCAAAGATCTATTTATCAAAAATTCGATTGCGTGAGCTATTGGTTGCGCACAGTATATACAGAGTAGGGTCACTCACAATACCATCAAGCTTCTTCATTTCCTCCACATATTTCGGCGTTTGAGACCATGCCTAGATGCGATTTTAATAATCCCGATTGCATCAATATAGGCACTCAGACCGAAGAAGAGGCGAAACTGACTTCAATAAAGCTAGGCACCGTGAAGATGACGTTACTCTTGGATTCCACAACGGCCTTGAAGACATCGTCTATGGCAGGCTTCTGTGTGGGAGACTGAGGCTTGAATACGGTCAACACAGAGCCTGTGGTTGCCTATGAGGTAAAATCAGATATCAGAACAGGTGAACACAGAAACTATCGTAAGACCATAACTGACCGTCCAAAACATTGCGAGAGATCCCATGGTGTGGAACATGGGTAACGAATGGCTCGCCATGCGCATGCCAGTCAAGTCCCGCTCACCATAATAAGGGATGGTAGACATGAGGACCACATGGCCGTGCGTCCAGACGATAGGCTTGGGGAAAGCGGTTGACCCTATAGAGGACAAAGTCAATTAACACTTGACACGGCGCCAAGGGAGTTAATTGGCAGCAACTTACCGGAGGAATGGATAATCATGGCAGGAGTCTCCCAGTCAGGTTTTTGGTAAGTCACTGCGTCGAACTTCGAGTCGGGCCCGGGCGCATAAAGGTCTTCGAATACAGGCGGTCTAGAGGAGGTCGGCGTGGATGCCGAAGCATAATCTTGCTTGAGCAGCTTCAGCGCTTCGTCCACGAGTGGTGTATACTCAGGCGAAACGATAACATGGGAGACCGCCATCTTGTTCAGGAGATGCGCTACTGCTGCAGGGGAGTTCCTATGGGAGATGGGAAACGCGATATACCCTGCAACTTGCAACCCAGCGACGAGCGTGCAGTACGTGATCGAGTCTGAAGGCGCGAACATGAGTGTCGACCAATCAATGTCATTGAGGGAAGATTACCTGATGCGGCCAATATGGCCACGACAAACTTGTGCACGCTCTGACCAGCCGTCTTATCGTGCAACTCCTTGCGCATAATCCCCGCAGCACGATGCATGGCGGGAACAACTTCGCCCCAGGAGAGATTCTTAATAGAATGGTCTGTATCGACATAGGAGAAGACGGGATGGTTCGGGGAGTGCTTTGCCTGCCACTCATATATCTCGGGAATGGTGAGCGAACCGTCTAAAGGGGGAACGCTGAAAGTCGAGCTATTGAGGGCCTGAGTGCGGGGAACGGTAGGAAGAGGGCGCGCGACTCTAGTCAGAACTGAAGTCATTGCAGGAAGCGGTCTAAGTAGAGAGAAGAGGCTTGGTGATTCAGGTAGGGGCAGTTTGTTTTCTGCTCGCCTTGAAACGCCTGTATTTATAGTTCTTGCCAGCGCCTTCGTTGACGTTAAGGACCATGATGGCGCCGTAGAGGAACACTTCCATGCGTTTCCGTGGAGCACAAATGACCCTGCCGAGTTTTTTTTTTTTCGTTACAAGTAAGATGTCTTGCCGGCGAAGATTCCAGTGCGGCATAGAAGAAAGTGTCAACAACGTTGAGCACACCGCCAGTGGATGACCGAGTGACTCGGATTTCGGCCTAGTGAGAAGGTGCAGAATAGATGCCGCACATGGATACATTTGTGATACTATGCCGTTTATCTGGGTCAGAGTTTCTGCCAACGTGTTGTCAGCTAAGCATTAGCCCACATGTAGAGCATCAGCACTTACCATTGCTATTATCGAGGGTCTGCTGGTTGATACAGAAATACTCTCTCATTACTTCGGTCCCACTCTGACGTCAATCGGAGCCACTGCTCTGCCACTATGGATGACGATGGTATACAATTAGGGGCAAGGCCTACACCGGCCGTCGGGATATCTATCGGAGAAGAAGTCAGAACCGTTCGCGGTGACATAAAGCCCCTTCGGCCTTATCCATTGTCCATGAAGGAGAAGCAATCTCGGAAGGCAAGCAAGCTCTAGAAGCGACACAATGTTCATCGCAGTCGCGCATGTCGCCAGATCAGAGCCACTTTGAAGATCAATGGATTAAACGGTATTTTAAAAGCGTAGTAAAAGCTTTTTTGCGACCTTGAACAGGCCCGAGACCTTACTGGAGCTCCGCAGTATTCCGAGGTAGGTGTGCGTTTGTTCTGCACATCCAGAGGGGGTAACCTATAACAATCGACATAATAGTATCAGTCATGACGGAACTGCAGGTGCTCACGTTCTCGGGCTCATAATTCAGTCCTCGGCAACCTATTTTAAGGTCTCTTCGATGTATTTCTCCTTCGACAAGAATGGCAAGCTCGCGTTCAGCGGATACAGTCTCAGCCGTCCTTGCCGTGTGGGAAGGTAGCGAGAAACTACAATACTGATGTATGGCAGTAATGGCATCCAAAGCCTCGAGCAGTGCTTCCAAGTCTTTCGAGTCAGTGCCATCGCCCTTCTCCCAGAAGTGCCTGCACTTTCCCGAGACTCAATCACATCTTCGTCGCGTTGGCAAGATGCTATGTGGCAAAGCTGGACGTGTTCGGAAAAACAATTTGGTACATATGAGATTGGGAATGTGGCACTGAACGCTACTGAACGCTATTGCCCCACCAAGTTGGAACACAAAAGACCATTATATAAGCGAGTCGCGTTCCGTGGACCTGCGCTCGACGGACTTTACCGTCTCGCACAATTCTGATGCAGGGAGCAGCAGAGTGAGAGACAGATTATTTAGTATGTATACTTGGGGAAGCTCCGACTGCGTCGGCGGAGACCTTGCTTGCATGCAAGCTGGGAGAGCACTAACATCTACTAGCAGCAGTATCTACACCGCCAGGCCTGAACTTGTTTTCAACTCAGGTTGAGTGGTCCCGGTCATGATGTATGAACCTATGATCATAAGTATACACAGCGCACAGGTATTCGTGTTCGCAACCACGTCATGCCAATCGGCCGCCACTCAGCTTAAAATTAAACAAACTCGGTGGGCTCTGGTGGACTTCACTTCAGAATCGCTTAGGGCCAGGGCTTCCAGTGTTTCCTTCCCTTTTGAGTCACTAGATAATACTTATTTTCCTTGCAATAACCAGTAGAAAGGAATTGAAAATGATTTATTCGAATGAAATACAGCTTCAACTGGCACCAGTTGGCCCAAATATGAACCTCACTGTCCCTTCATTATGCCCGATGTTCATGCTCTGGCCATTCATGAGTTTCATCTGGAAAACCCCCCCCTCCTAATGAGCAACTAATTGGGGTCTCAAATTAGTTAGTAACTAAATGTCTTCTAAATAACACAATAAATTACCAGGCAATAATTTATAAAAAGAACGTTCCAAATCCAAAATTTCACTTGTTAGGAGAGGGCCGCTGCTTTGCACGGCATGAACGATTCCCGCCTCCTTTTAACTTTATCTTAAAATTATAAAATAAACTTCATTAAAGCCTTGAATAAATTAATATTGAAGCTGATCTCTCATTTAAAGAGTGCAGTTGAGCTTGTGGAATCTCTGAATACATGTTTTCAAATATGCATTCTCTATTCATAAATGTANCATTATATGTCCATACCTTACAATCTTTAGAAATTATTCTTGCAGTAAAATGATTACGATCCCCAATAAATAATGCCTCTTAATTGATATATAGTTGTATCAATCATTATGTTGAGATCAAAGTCTCCAGCTATTTGATTAATTTCTAAGTGAAAGATAATAGGTAAATGTTTGAGTACAGTTGTTCTTTAAAAATTATTAATACAAGATACACATGATCTTTCATCTTTGTGATCAAGTAATAATTTCACAATAGCTGCAGTTGAAAGATCTTTATGGCTCAAATTAGTATGCCATAATGAACTTGTGATTGATGTTTCTTCAAATATTGTATTACATTGCTGACACCATAACTGAACTGATCCATATAATGATCCAAGCTTACATTGAGACATTGTTCTGCATAATGCATAAATATCTGTGTCAATTGTTCCAGACATAGGAAATAAATTTTTATCAGCCTTATTCAATTGAAAATGTAGTTTGTCTCTCACTACATTAATATCCACATTTGTTTTAATTGCTTTTTCAATCTCTTTAGTCAACACATTTAACAATGGGTATCGCCTAACTTTATGCTTCTATGTATCTTTATTTTCATTATATATATGCATATATATTGTAAACAAACTATCATATGCACAGCTCCATGTTGTAGCATTCCACTTGAATCCAACTAAACCTGTTGGTTGAGAAACTTGAATTTTACTTTTCTTCTTATTTAAACTATCAGTTTTTTCTTCTTCAAATTTGCGCTTTCCTAAAATCTCATTGTCTAATTCATGCTTGCCTAAAACCTCATCATCTAATTTGATTTTTTTAGATTGTGTTATGGTATCAGTCATCTGTCTTTTCTTTGATATTTTTCCTTTATCAATACTCAACTGTTCAAGATGTATAGAACCTTGTGCAAGTACATATGTATGTGTTAAGCTCTTATGTACATTGTTTGACTCATTTTGATTATTATCAATAGATAATGTAGATTCTATTGATAAAGTTTTCTTTGACTTAAATATCATCTTCCATTGCAAGTCCACATTTTTAGACTCTTCAACATTTGAAATGAATGGGCTTGACTTAGTCCATCTCAATGAATGATGAAGATGTTGTGGCACATAATCATTGCCTTTCTATTGATGATATGCAGTAATAAGCTGATGTCTTGTTTGACCTTGAACATTATATGGTAGCTTTTCTTCATATCGCAAAGTTGTAATCTCATCTAATATCTCTAACTCTCTAAATTCTTGTCGCAAATCACCAACTTTCAAACCTCCTGTGATTCTTTTAGCATCAAACTCTTGTATGAGTATTGTTCCTTGCAAAGTTGATCCACGTGATAGACATGTATAAAATGATTGATGAGAACGACAATTTTGTAGATCAACAACATTGTATGCTCTTGTTCTTCCTTGTGATGCAAAATTTGTCATTGCAAAGTTTGGCACTAAAAGAACTTAAGTTCATTTAATATTGACTGTTTTACCATTTGGTAATTCACGTTTAATATCAAGAGTTTGACTTGAAAGAGGAATCACATTTAATGGTAAGCCATCAAGTTGTATTTCAGATGGTGGATTTATTAACTTTATGAATATCACATTCAAACATGGATGTTCATCATCTATTTTATCTTCTTTCTAACCAACTACTATTCCTTCAGCTCCATTTGTCACACAACATTCAGTTGCTTCATTGCATTTAATCATCACTGGCAATCCCATACATAACTTCAATATTCCAGGATGATTTTTACTACAAGCATGTTGCAAATTCCAGATTCTTTCTTGTAAGTCTTCAAAAATTTCATTCTTACTACGAAGTGGATTAAAAACCTTCTTTCTGTGTTGTACTTTCTTATCATCATTATTTAAAGAAGCCCATTTATCAATTGAATAAAATATTGTAATTTGTTGATTTGACTCTCTTGCAAATCGCTCTATGCCTAGCTCATTTATTTTATCTCTATGTGCATTGTATGATGTTATGATTGAAACATCATGAAAGTTAGAGTTAGCTAGCTTTGGATTATCAATTCCTCTTCCTGCAATTCTTGAATTCAATAAAGCAACATCATCTTGCGTACAATCACAATACTGCATATTTTCTAAAACTTTCCTAAAATCTTGATCTTCTTTTGATTGATTTATCTGCCTCATATTTTATCTCAGAATGACAACTGTTGTAAATTCATGCCAAGCAAATTTTCTCATTGCCTTTTGTTGATTCAAATAGCTATTTGTATGATGCATTTGTGAAAAAGTCACATTGCGACTATATAAAGATGGCACTGCACCAGGAGGTAGAAGTTGTGCAAAATCACCTGCACATATCATATTGATTCTACCAAAGGCATAATTGGGTTCTTCTAAAGCTTTACACATTTGTGCTGATATATTATATAAGTTTTTACAGTCAACCATTGATATTTTATCTAAGAATATATAATCAACATGTTCAAGTCTTGCTTTCACCTTAGCAATTGTTTGCATGTTGTTACTAATACTCCATCCTATAATACCAAGTACAGAATGATATGTTGATCCTAAGACTTGAGCAGCAGCAGAACCAGTTGGTGCTAAAACTAAAAAGCGATATGATTCATTATTTGTAGTANAAAAAATGGATCAATGCCTTTATAACTTGTGATTTTCCTGTTCCTGCCATACCTCCTAAATACATTTTNAGTTGATCACNATTTTGTTCNACTGCATGATTTGCAACAATANGAAATGCTCNCTCTTGNTNANTATTCAACTTNAANTGNATGACTGTNTTNTCTATNANTTTTTTGTTTATCATTAGATTNTGCNTTAAAAGAATGNGTNAAATANGCTTTATCTATAATTNTCACCTCATTTGGATTCAAATTCAATANTAAAGCNTTGCNCTTAANCCTTGAAGGNACCTTAGCNGCTTNTTCTTCACGATTTGCAATNACTTGATCTCANTTNNNACTCAATANNTGTTTCNATTCATTTGNTGTATGCTCATTTNNANTATACAATNAATTNTTCTTTNNNACATTTGTNNTGTTNAAGTCAAGTATTTTATCAAGCCATCNACATGATCTCAATACAGAACCTATGACATTCATTTGATNTAAACNATTNATAGCTCGCTTGNTTAANTCNTCCCATTCATCNTTNAATTGTTTTTGTNCAAAGTCCATNNCATTCNCATNTAAAGTTTCATGAATNTCATNTTCTNGATCNAAANNATTNATTTGTTCCTCAGNAAAANTGAAAAGAAATNNATTTTTAGANTTCTTTTTTTCTTTGTGAAGAAAAATCATNACNTGNANCATTACANTNATATTTNANATGCATGAATTTCATGATTTCTTCTTGTCTATCTGTAAATNCATGAGATTCAAACNNTTTATTCNATNTGTCCTTTGCTATTTTNAAATCAGTANCTAATCNCCATGGNTTGAANAATGTTANNATTNTTTTNNAATANTCTTCTCTGCTNCCTTGATCACGTCTAGGNAATGTNCCACCTACAAAATTTAGCACTTTNCTTTGACTTTCAGANTGAAGNACTNNTTTATGAGTNTCTTTTTGTGGATGTGGTTCAATAAANTTTTGACTAATTTTCTNTTTNTTACTTNTANTTTTNANNTTATTTGTCAATCNCATCCAATCATATAAGTTNATATNATTATANATTTCANNANNATATATATAATCAGANACCATTGAAATATCAATGTAAGTNTCATTATTANGACCTATTACNACCTTTTCTTCATANTTTTCATCATCAANGTCTNCACAATCTTGTGCTACTTTTNTNACAAAGTTTNTCCAATAAAATGGNTNAAATTCAAAGTTNGTGTAATGATCANGATGTCCTAANANATANAATGATNCCATTGGTCCTCNAGTNTCTGCTTTTATAGANAATGCATTNACNANTTNAATNANTAANTTTCGNGCNTTTTCNTTTTNNTCTAAANTTCNATTNATNANTTNTGTATTNCNTTCAAAAATNGCCTTNATTGTTTCAAAGATAACNTGTGTTTTNAATNGTGTTTTGACNATNTAATCAGCTACATATGCAATTACAGCCTTAATNGCTGNANCANATAATAAGCTTGTNANATCAGTGTTNCATCGCAATAAATAAGTCAACCAAGGAGTGAANGTATTCANCCAAGCTTCACCTTTCTTCATTTGAATATATNCTGTNTCCATATCAATTNTTGAANATNGATGANTCTCACGAGGAAATCTTGCTTTANAAACTNCTCCAATNCAACCANGNCTTTTATTGCAATCATGAACATTTGATTGAAATAAAAAAGTTCATCNANATCTTCNTTNTATTCAGACCACCATATTTNATTTCTTTCACAAGATTCACAATNACCACAAGNANAATCATNNCATTTTAATGGTATGGCTTGTGGAAGNCATTCTGTTGCTTTCAATTGNTNTGNATTTTTATTTTNTTTTATNNCANNTTTTTCTTTCACATTCTCNATTNTTCCTGTCAAAAACTCNNCTTNATGTACACCCCTTCNAGATATTNAATCATNNNCTTTTGAAAATCTGAGTCTGATTGCAANAAGCGATCTCTAATTTCTTGTGNAGTAAATGAGTTTTTTATCCATAAAAGCATGTGCAAATGTAAAGTCAATCTTCCTTGTTGCTCAACAGTGCTATAATAACCTGATGTATCACCATACATGCCTGAATGTTTTGTATTCACTCCTAAGATATGTGTTATAAAGGCATCAACAATCAGTTTGAAATATTATGCTCCAGCAACTAGATTATTTGCAATCAATTTGTAGCGATCACTGTCTGAAATTTTTTAATTTGGTTTAAAGATTTCTCCTATATCTGCATAGTATAATGATATTAGATGTTTATTATCAGCTGGTGCAAATGTAATAAACCATGAAGGAGCACCAAGATATGCTGTCAAAGCCCATATTTCATTACACATGTATTTTTTTTGTGTTTGTGATCCATCAACATGTCCAGCTATATGATCAATATCATTGAGAATTTGAAAGCAAGCTTTTTCTTCATTAGTTGAAGCCTTTACATTTTCACCTGCCTTCAACCTATCTATCAAATTTGTTAGTATCTCTTGATTTATATTCATTAGTCTATTTACAATATTAGGAAATACTTTTTTATTTGCAAGAAGGTACCCACTAGTTGTAGAATTTTTGATCTGTTCATGATTGAATGCTGTCAAAGGAAACAAAAGCTCAAGTTGAAATCATTTATCATGATACATAAGTAGCTGTTTCTTTTGAGCACTTTTTGAGATATTTAATGATATTTTAGAATTTCCTAAACCACCTAAATCATAAGGAAACAACCAAGGGAATATTTGAGGATATAGTTGTAAATTGTAATAAATTGATTCAGGCATTTCAGTATGACCTATACCTAAAATTTTACCACCTTGAGTTAAATGTTGCAATGCTAATGTTTTCAAAACTTTTGTTGATGAATTTGTTACTTTATCACCTATCAATCCATGTACAATAAAAGGACATTCACCATCATCTACACCTTCTTCTTCATCAGCTTCATATTTTGCTACAGATTCTAATTCTTTATTATGTCCTTGATTTGAATAATATAAACATGCTACTGTAGGTTCATTATCTTTGTATGAATTCAAATTCTCTTGTGATATTTCTAAATCAGCATAATCTTCATGGTTCAATTTCAACCACTCAAGTGCAGATGCAACTTTGTTGTCTAATCGATCGTGCACGCTGATCAAAGCGATGGCTTGCTGGCAGCCCTCTCTTGCTGGGCGGAAGCGTCCTCAGGCAGCGCCCAGGATGAGTGCAGCGCACGAATGCATAGACCACCGTGGAGTTGCTCAGGGGCTGTGGTGGACCCACCACAAATGGCCCCTGTGCGATGACTCATCCCACGTCAGGGCGAGATATAGAGAACGGGTTCAGGAGACACTCTCCCGTAGCTCTCTCTTCTGTCTTGCCAGGTCTATACCTTGACAGCGTCATGCGACGCATGCAGCTCATGCTTTCTTGTTTCTAGGTGTATTAGCCTCGTGCTCATCGCAATTCACATTTTGTCGTTCCTCCCATCTCAACTCAAATGTCGCATGATGGTTCGCCGATGCACTCATCCATCAGCCAGACTCAGGGGTCCAGCTCCAGCGAGTCCACTTTCCTTGCCAGTGTTGCCAGGGCCTGCGAGTCCATCATCGAGGAGTATCGGTGCTCACGCATTTTGAAAGCACAAGCCTCATACCAAATCCTCACCACGCTCTCCAGCAACCCAGACTCGGGTTCGTCAGATGCCCAGCCTATTAGCGAGGATGAGCACGGACTGGCCTACGATGACTATTTTAGGCAGCTTGAGGCAATCGATGATGGAAGAAGGGCCATTGGACAACCTAGAGACAGGCAACCTGAACCGGAGGATATCAAACCTCAGCCCAGCGGGGACTCTTTTGAGTCCTCCATCAGTGGGGGCTGTGCTCGCACCCCCAGTCTCAAGCGGGCCAGGACTGATAATGAGAAGTCTAAGGAGTCCGAAGATAGACCGGCAATTTCAAAGAAGCCCATCAAACCCACCTTGTTCGCATTCGGGCAGAGTGGAGGTGACTCCCTTGATGCAGAGCTTAGGCTCACCCTTGACCTCAAATCTAATTACGTGTGGGACGTCAAGTTTGTCAAGGCAAAAATTGCCTCACAGCCCGACCTTCCCGACNTCCNGCCCTCTGTCTGGGANGACATCATTCGNAATACCTACNTNGATTTCGACAAAATNATCACGTCNCACTTCTNCTTGGAAGGGGACCNGCANGAGNTCAAGCACCTTGGAGACTTNGAGGTCATNNCCGCCGNAGGGTCGCGACCCAAGCGTTCNATCANNTCTCAGCCNGACTGGGCNCTGGCCTGGGACAANTACAAGCAGGGTGTCCTCTACCTNTACCCNCACCGTGGACGCNAGCTNGCAGTCTATGAGCGATACATCCTTGGNCTATTCACNGCAGCAGGNCCCGATGTNGTCCTCAACTTNGACAAGGCCGTTCGNAGTCGGGTNNGGCGACAAAACGACCTCAAACTCTCTGAGCCCGCAAATTTCAGTGACCTCTTCACCTCCCAAGTCTTGCTCCCCTCGTCAAGAGCTCGACCGGCGGCTGCAGCATCTAAAGCGCCAGCTGGAAGAGCTCGAGGAAGGGAGAACGAGATTTGCCTCGCCTGGAATTGGGACGGTAGATGTGGATGGAAGAATTGCAAATTCAAGCACATCTGCACTGAGTGCAGGTCTGCAGCCCATGCCCGCATTGACTGTCCACGGCATGCCGCAGCTAAGGAAGGCTCCGCGGTATCTTCGGGGCTTTCTCTGGTCAAAAGATAACTTGTCGGTCACACCATCAGCAACGGCCACTGAAACAGCGGCACCGTTGCCGTCTGTGCCTCAGGACTTCGTGCGGGATGCTATTGCCCAGCGGACGATCCAACAGCATCCCGATCTTTTCAAGATTGTCACACCGATTAATGTGGATCGTTTCGAGTGGCTGCTCAGAGACCATCCAAATCCGAAGTTTGTGCAGTCGGTGGTTCGAGGGCTCCGTGTTGGCTTTTGGCCCTGCGCTGAAGGTCCCAGCACACCATATCCTGATACTTGGGATGAATCACATGACAACTTCACGCCAGAAGGGTTAGCGTTTGTCAAGCAGCAGTGTGCTGAAGAGGAGAGGCTGGGGAGATTTTCTGCACCCTTTAAGGACCTCTTGCCGGGCATGTACAGCATGCCGATCCACGCTGTGCCGAAACCGCATACAGATTCCTTTCGCATGGTCGTCGACCATTCAGCCGGATCTTACTCGCTCAACTCACTGATCGACCGGGACGCCGTCGGAATCCGGCTGGATAACGTGCAGGATCTAGCACGCAACCTGCTTGCAGCTCGCTCGCAGGTGGGAGATGCACCTATCTGGCTGTTTAAGTCAGATGTGTCGCAGGCATATAGGCGGCTCCCTATTCACCCTCTGTGGCAAATCAAGCAGGTGGGAACCGTTGGGGGGGAGCGGCAAGTTGACAGATGCAACAACTTCGGTGATCGCGCGGGTGGGTTCATCTGGTGTTCATTTTTTGGGCTCGTTTTGTGGATTGCCATCAACATCCACAAGATTCTGGAAGTTTTGGCTTATGTTGACGATACGTTGGGGCACGACACTGGATCTCAGCTTGTGTGTTATGAACCATATGATGCATTCTATCCCATGAAGCAGGTGCGGCTGTTGAAGCTTTGGGACTTCTTAGGAATCCCGCACGAAAAGAAGAAGCAGGAGTTTGGGCGGTCCTTGATGATTATTGGCTTTCACGTCGATGCGCAAATTATGACGATCGCTCTCGAGGACGACGCGCGAGTAAGGCTTATTGCGGCTATTAGGGACTTCCTCTGTGATGCTCCCAAACGCCGCAGAAAGCTTGTGGAATGGCTCCGTCTGCTTGGTTATGCTAACTGGGGCCTTAACGTTGCTCCGTTGCTGCGGCCTGCACTGCAGTCCTCGTGGGACAAGACGCGAGGGAAGACAATCTCGCACGCGGGGATTACTATTAACAAGGACGTCACGCATGACCTCCTTTGGTTTGCGTCTATGTTCGAGCGCTCCTCGTGCATCTACGTGATAAAGGCTCAGGATTGGGATGTCGAGCACGCAGATTTGGTGATATACACTGACGCATCGTCTTTTGGTTTGGGTTTTTGGTGCCCGCTTCATTGGGAAGGCTTCCTCAGCCCCCTCACTCCGCCCCCTCTTGGTGCGGAGACCATTTTTTGGTATGAAGCACTTACAGTCCTATCGGCACTCATTTTTGCAGCAGAGCTAAAGCGGCCTCCCAAACGGCTTGTTATTTTCACTGACAATTTGAACACAGTTCAAATCTTTGATTCGCTTTCTGCCCGTGGTGCATACAACAAGATCCTTCTATTCGCGATCCAGATTCTTATTCAGCACAGCATTGACCTGCGTGTCTTGCATATTGCTGGTCAGGACAACGTGGTTGCGGATGCCTTGTCTCGTGGGTTGATTTCTACGGCACTACAGTATGCACCTGATCTACGCATCTCCCCATTTTCACCCCCTCGGAATGCGCTGGGGGCCGCGGAGGTATGTTAGAGGCCAGCAATGCATCTCGGCAGCCGATCAGGCAGCCGTGGACGTACGAGCGCCTGGTGCGTGAGCGCGCCATCGCTCTTGGTTCCGATCTCAGCAAAGCCACGCAAGCATCATACGACTCTCATCTCCAATCTTACCTCACTTTCTGCAAATTGCATGCTTTTCCCATCACCCCTACCGAAGACACCCTTTCTTTTTTCATTGTGTACATGTCGCATCATATCCAGCCTGACTCCGTGGCAACATACTTGTCCGGTATTTGTAACCGCTTGCAGCCTTTCTTCCCGCACGTCCGTGATGTTCGAGCGGCGCCTCTCGTCTCGCGCACCCTCGCTGGTTGCCTAAAACTCTACCGGACCCCTCCAAACAGAAAGCATCCCTTGTCGGTCGAAGACCTCGCTGCCACCGCGGCGCATTTTCCTAATCCAACCTTCGACGACATATTATTCCTTGCCATTCTGTACTGTGGTTTCTTTGCCTTGCATAGGCTTGGAGAACTTGTGCTACCAGATCAAGTCGCTCTCAGGGACTGGCGCAAAACAATCAAGTGCTCCTCTGTTCAAGTCTACAACAGCGCAGTTGGTTACCACTTACCATATCACAAGGGTGACCGATTCTATCAAGGAAGCACAGTCATTATCGCCTCTAATCCTGAATCCGACCCAGTACCCATCTTTCTAGCGTATCTCGCTGCTCGTGATCGCAAATTCCGACTACGACCTGCATTGTGGCTGCGCGAGTGCGGCTCTCCTCCAACACGCTCCTGGTTCATCCGTCGTTTGCATGACATCTTCCCCACGACCTATGCCGGGCACTCCCTCAGGTCTGGAGGAGCGACATTCTTCGCTGCTGCCGGATGGCCCGATGAACGCATTCAGGCTCTAGGCCGCTGGAGCTCGAAGGCGTTCAAAATCTACATCCGAAAAAATGCCGTCGTCTTGCAGGCACTCGTGCATGGGCGTACTATTGTTGAGCGGGATCTCGCGAGACTACCTCAGTGACCCCAACAGATTCAGACACCTCCAGCCCACCCCACCATCCTACCCTCGATAGGGTTATGTGGTCGTCACTGTTCTCGTAGGATTGCGGCTTACGCTTGGGTAATACACGCGCGCGCTCGTCAGGCGGCCCCGAAAAGGGGTCGCCGTGTTCACCTATCACCCCGTTGGCAGCGACAGAAGGAGCATGCGGCCGATTAGTCGGGTTTAAAACGTAGGTTTACACAAGTCTAATCGACCGCGTATGCTTATCAAAGCGATGGCTCGCTGGCAGCCCTCCCTTGCTGGGTGGAAGCATCCTCGGGCAGCACTCGGGATGAGTGCAGCGCACGAATGCACGGACCACCGTGGAGTTGCTCAGGGGCTGTGGTGGATTCACCACGAATGGCCCCTGTGTGATGACTCATCCCACGTCGGGGCGAGATATAGAGGACGGGCTCAGGAGGCGCTCTCCCGCAGCTCTCTCTTCCGTCTTGCCAGGTCCGTACCTTGACAGCGTCGCGCGACGCCTGCAGCTCACGCTTTCTTATTTCCAGGTGCATTCGCCTCGCGCTCACTGCAATTCACTTTTGTCGTTCCTCCCATCTTAACTCAAATGTCGCATGATGGTTCGCCGACGCAGTCGTCCATCAGCCAGACTCAGGGGTCCAGCCCTAGCGAGTCCACTTTCCTTGCCGGTGTCACCAGGGCCTGCGAATCCGTCGTCGAGGAGTATCGGCGCTCGCGCATCTCGAAAGCACAAGCCTCACGCCAAATCCTCGCCACTCTCTCCAGCAACCCGGACTCGGGTTCGTCAGATGCCCAGCCTATCAGCGAGGATGAGCGCAGACTGGCCTACGATGACTATTTCGGACAGCTTGAGGCGGTCGATGATGAGAGAAGGGCCGTTGGAGAACTTGGAGGCAGGCAACCTGAACCAGAGGATGTCGAACCTCAGCCCAGCGGGGACCGTTCTGAGTCCCCCATCAGTGGGGGCCGCGCTCGGACCCCCGGTCTCAAGCGAGCCAGGACTGACGAGGAGGAGTCCGATGATAGACCGGCAGTTGCAAAGAGGCCCATCAACCCCACTTTGTTCGCATTCGGGCAGGGTGGAGGTGACTCCCTCGATGCAGAGCTTAGGCTCACCCTTGACCTCAAGTCCAATTACGTGCGAGACGTCAAGTTTGTCAAGGCAGAGATTGCCTCACAGCCCGACCTTCCCGACGTCCCGCCCTCTGTCTGGGACGACATCATTCGGAATACCTACGTCGATTTCGACAAAATCATCACGTCGCACTTCTCCTTGGAAGGGGACCCGCATGAGGTCAAGCACCTTGGAGACTTCGAGGTCATCGCCGCCGGAGGGTCGCGACCCAAGCGTTCTATCATGTCTCAGCCTGACTGGGCCCTGGCCTGGGACAAATACAAGCAGGGTGTCCTCTACCTATACCCACACCGTGGACGCAAGCTCGCAGTCTATGAGCGATACATCCTTGGCCTATTCACCGCAGCAGGGCCCGATGTTGTCCTCAACTTCGACAAGGCCGTTCGAAGTCGGGTTAGGCGATAAAACGACCTCAAGCTCTCCGAGCCTAGAAATTTCAGTGACCTCTTCACCTCCCAAGTCTTGCTCCCCTCATCAAGAGCTCGACCAGTGGCTGCAGCATCTAAAGCGCCAGCTGGAAGAACTCGAGGAAGGGAGAATGAGATTTGCCTCGCTTGGAACTGGGACGATAGATGTGGATGGAAGAATTGCAAATTCAAGCACATTTGCACCAAGTGCAGGTCTGCAGCCCATGCCCGTGTTGACTGTCCATGACACGCTGCAGCCAAGGAAGGCTCCGCGATACCTTCGGGGCTTCCTCTGATCAAAAGATAACTTGTCAGTCACACCATCGGCGACTGCCACTGAAACAGCAGCACCATTGCTGTCTGTGCCTCAGGACTTCGTGCGTGATGCTGTTGCCCAGCAGACGATCCAGCAGCATCCCGATCTTTTCAGGATTGTCATGCTGATTAATGTGGATCATTTCGAGTGGATGCTCAGGGACCATCCAAACCTGGAGTTTGTGCAGTCAGTAGTTCAAGGGCTCCATGTTGGCTTTTGGCCCTGTGCTGAAGGTCCCAGCACGCCGTACCCCAATACTTGGGACGAGTCGCATGACAACTTCACACCAGAAGGGTTAGCATTTGTCAAGCAGCAGTGTGCAGAAGAAGAGAGGCTAGAGAGATTTTCCGCGCCCTTCAAGGACCTTTTGCCAGGTATGTATAGCATGCCGATCCATGCCGTGCCGAAACTGCATATGAATTCCTTTTGCATGGTCATCGACCATTCGGCTGGGTCTTACTCGCTCAACTCATTGATCGATCGGGATGCCATTGGAATCTGGCTGGATAATGTGCAGGATCTAGCGTGCAACTTGCTTGCGGCTCACTCGCAGGTGGGAGAAGCACCTATCTGGCTTTTCAAGTCAGATGTGTCGTAGGCGTATAGGCGGCTCCCTATTCACCCTCTGTGGCAAATCAAGCAGGTGGTTACCGTCGATGGGGAGCGGCGAGTTGACAGATGCAACAACTTTGGTGATCGCGTGAGTGGGTTCATCTGGTGTTCATTTTTTGGGCTTGTCTTGTGGATCGCCATCAATATCTGCAAGATTCTAGAGCTTTTGGCTTATGTTGATGATATGTTTGGGCACGATGCAGAGTCACGGCTTGTGCATTATAAACCATATGATGCATTTTATCCTGCGAAGCAGGTGCAGCTGTTGAAGCTTTGAGACTTCTTAGGAATCCCGCACGAAAAGAAGAAGCAGGAATTTGGGCACTCCTTGATGATTATTGGCTTTCACAT
This sequence comes from Bondarzewia mesenterica, assembly GCA_004802705.1. NCBI lineage: Eukaryota > Fungi > Basidiomycota > Agaricomycetes > Russulales > Bondarzewiaceae > Bondarzewia > Bondarzewia mesenterica. The sequence goes on along the minus strand of SGPL01000268.1, from coordinate 9,884 downwards.
CAATGCTCAAGTTATGACAATTGCTCTCGAGGACAGCGTGCAGGTGAAGCTTGTTGCAGCTATTAGGGACTTCCTGCGTGATGCTCCCAAATGCTGCAGAAAGCTTGTGGAATGGCTCCGTCTCCTTGGCTATGCTAACTGGGGCCTTAATATTGCTCCGTTACTGTGGCCTGCACTGCAGTCATCATGGGACAAGACACAAGGGAAGACAATCTCGCACACAGGGATCACTATCAACAAGGATGTCATGCACGACCTTCTTTGGTTTGCATCTATGTTCGAGCGCTCCTCATGCATCTACGTGATGAAGGCTCAAGATTGGGATGTCGAGCAAGCAGATTTGCTGGTATACAATGACGCGTCATCATTCGGTTTGGGTTTTTGGTGCCCGCTTCATTGGGAAGGCTTTCTCAGCCCGCTCACTCTGCCCCCTGCGGGTGTGGAGACCATTTTTTGGTATGAAGCTCTTACGGTCCTATCGGCACTCGTTTTTGCAGCAGAGCTAAAGCGGCCTCCCAAACGGCTGGTTATCTTCACTGATAATTTGAATACAGTTCAAATCTTCGATTCACTTTCAGCCCATGGCGTATACACCAAGATCCTTCTGTTCGCGATCCAGGTTCTTATTCAGCACAGCATTGACCTGCGTGTCTTGCATATTGCTGGTCAAGACAACGTAGTTGTGGATGCCTTGTCTCGTGGATTAATTTCTACAGCTCTGCAATATGCGCCCGATCTATGTATCTTCCCATTTTTACCCCCTCGGAATGCGCTGGGGGCCACGGGAGTATGTTAGAGGTCAACAACACGTCTCGGCAGCCGATTAGGCAGCCGTGGACATACAAGCGACTGGTGCATGAACGCACCATCACTCTTGGTTCTGATCTCGGCAAAGCCACACAAGCATCGTACGACTCTCATCTCCAGTCTTACCTCACCTTCTGCAAATTGCATGCTTTTCCCATCACCCCTACTGAAGACACCCTGTCTTTTTTCATCGTCTACATGTCGCATCACATCCAGCCTGACTTCGTGGCAGCATACTTATCTGGTATTTGCAACCGCTTGCAGCTATTTTTCCCGCACGTTCGTGATATTCGAGCAGCACCACTCATCTCGTGCACCCTCACCGGTTGCTTAAAACTTTACCGGACCCCTCCAAACAGAAAGCATCCCTTGTCAGTTGAGGATCTCGCTACCGCTGTGGCACACTTTCCTAATCCAACCTTCGACGACATGTTATTCCTAGCTATTCTATACTGTGGTTTCTTCACCTTGCATAGGCTTAGAGAACTTGTGCTACCAGATCAGGTCGCTCTCAGGGACTGGCGCAAAACCATCAAGCGCTCCTCTGTCCAGGTTTACAACAGCGCAGTTGGTTACCTCTTACCATATCACAAGGGTGACCGATTCTATCAAGGGAGCACAGTCGTTATTGCCTCTAATCTCGAATCTGACCCAGTACCCATCTTTCTGATGTATCTCACTGCTCATGATCACAAATTCTGACTACGGCCAGCATTATGGCTGCACGAATGCGGCTCTCCTCCAACACGCTCCTGGTTCATCCGCCGATTACACAACATCTTCCCCACTACCTATGCCGGGCACTCCCTCAGATCCAGAGGGGCGACATTCTTCACTGCTGCCAGATGGCCTGACGAACACATTCAGGCTCTGGGCCGCTGGAGCTCGAAGGCATTCAAAATCTACATCCGAAAGAATGCTGTCGTCTTGCAAGCGCTCGTGCATGGGCGTACTATTATTGAGCGCGACCTTGCAAGGCTACCTCAGTGACATTGACAGATTCAGACACCTCCAACCCACCCCACCATCCTACACTTAATAGGGTTACATGGTCATCACTGTTCTCGTAGGATTGCGGCTTACACTTGGGTAATACACACACGCACTCGTCAGGTGGCCCCAAAAATGGGTCGCCGTGTTCACCTATCACCCTGTTGGCAGCGACAGAAGGAGCGTGCGGCCAATTAGTCAGGTTTAAAATGTAGGTTTATATGAGTCTAATCGACCGCACATGCTTATCAAAGTGATGGCTCGCTGGCAGCCCTCCCTTGCTAGGCGGAAGCGTCCTTGGGCAGCGCCCGGGATGAGTGTAGCACATGAATGCACAGTGTCATGTGCAGAAGCAGTGGGAAGGCTACACGTGGATGGGAAAACAACCCAAAGGTGCCAAGTGAGTGCTTCAGTGCCTAGACTTAACTTAGGTTTTCCTTCTTTCCTGGAGAAGCCTAGTTGTTCGTTTTGAGGGAGGTTGTTATGTTTATTCTGTTGATCTTGTATTGAATAAGAATACGGGGTGAGCGGGTGTTGTGTATCTATAAAAGGTCTTGTTTATTCAAGATCTCAAAGCAGATTAGTAATCGGAGTCTAGTTCACGACCGCCGACTTGACTAAAATAAGTCTCGTCGAATGACCGAGAACTAGACAAATGCTGAAGGTAAAATGAACATGCAATAAAATGTCTTAAGTCAACTTGTCACAGTTGAACCTAATACCGAAGAAGACTTGGACTTGGACTTGCTGATAAATTCTTGGAAGAATTCCTGAAACCTAGCAATCATTACTAAATTTCAAGAGAGAAATACTTATGCACAATCAGACTAGCAACAGTTCCTCCTATCTTAGGACTGGAACTTGCCTCTGATTGAACCTGGACTGGACTTGGATAGAGATGAAGATGCACTAGTACTTTGTTACAAGACTTTTCTTGTTCAAAGCTTACTAGCTTGAGGATGATTGAGATGTCAACAAGATAAGGCTGGACTTCTGAGCATAAGATTTAAGCTGTGATTGGTGATTGAGACAATGGTTAGCAGTACAACTTTGCTAGTATACACAATACTAGCTGTACTAATTTACTATCTTAGAAGTATAAGTAAACTTAAAGCTACAAGGCTTCAGTCACTAAGAACAACTTCAAGGATAATGATTAGTAGGTCAGTTGAGAGAGCTGGTTACCAGAGTATAGAAAGTGGATGAGTGGTTGGAATGTTAATTCCTAAGTTAATTCAATGTCCTAAACCTGCTCCATCCCTTCCTCCTTTTATACCTTTCTGACAAGGCTGTGCAAAGTTCCAGGAGAAGCCTAGAAAATTCTAGTTAAAGCCAGAAAAGGCTGGGTAAAAACCAGAATATTCCAGCTGATTCCAGGGATGAAGTCTTGAATGTTCCAAGGAATGATAAAGGCTGTGCAATTATTGGGCTAGCCTGAACTAGTCCTGATCTCCATGCCAGGCTGGGCAAGGCTGGGTGTGAAATCTGGAAATATGCAACAGGCCTATGCAGGGAGGCTGGGTTAACTCCAGGCCATGCATGNACTGCCTCAAAGGAATGNAAGGCTGTACAGTCTCTGGGTCTATAGGACAGGTCTATGGTCCTTGTCAGAGTCATAGTTTTNTCCATGGGATTTGTCCNGGTTTTTCAGTCCATGATTTCCTGGAATGGGCTTGATAACCTGGATTTCCTTGTACAGACTTGTTCTTCTTGATAAGAAATTCGGAAAAATAGGGGAAAATACTGTTCAAAATGTCTGTATGTCCCTTGCTTATATCCATCAAGGATATATTTTGACAAGGTGCTTGATAGGTGGAGTCATTGCGCATAGTCTTGTTTTTGAAAGTATAGGGTGCTTTTCAGCTGGTTTTTCCGATTTTTTGAGTTATTTATGTGTCGCGTCCTTACTTGTTCAGAATTCCATCGTTATTGCTTCTTATAAATGTAAAATGGTCAATCAAGACTTGAGGACCAAGATAATGAGGCACGACAAGTAGAACAAATTTGAGCGACCGTATGTGTGAGTGGGGGGGGAAAGAACATATCAAACACGCAATACAAAAAAAAGACAATGACAAGTCAAGGTAATGTAAGTCCAAAGGGGTCCAGCCAATCAACAGAATACCTGCACGCTACTTATCAATGATGTCGTCGATGATGACAATAATGCGAGCAGGAATGAGTTGATTGTCTTGATGAAGACTGATGTTCAGTCTTATCAGGTTGATCGGTTGGCTTGGACTTACTGCTACCCAAGCTTCCCATTACCCTCCTCTATGATCTTGCACTGATATACCTGCTGGACCTTCACGTGGATCGCACTTGGTCGAACACCAAAGTAGGCAGCAAAGAGAAGAGGGGGTACGAATTGATGGAAGAGACGCGCGAGCCAATTGGTTCTAGGGAGATAGCGGGTGGGGATCCAGAGGAAGCCAGGGCCTTGCGCGATGTCGATAAGAAAGAGACCGTAATGGCCATCGCGAAAGAGGAGTCGGATGACTGTGATGGGGATTGATGAAGATGATCCACATTGGACGAGGAAAGAAGAGTTGGGGAGAATTGGGAAAGGTGCATCATTAATGAACCATGAAGGAATTAATCAAGGGACGGGTTGAACTGCTACAGCAGGAGGGAATAAAGAAAGAAGACAAATGGCTTGGGTGGATTCAGTCGACCAGCGAGAAGGCGGCTTTACCACAAAAGGAGCAGGAGTGCATGGGAGTGCATGGTCGATGAGCGCAGAGGAAGGAGGAGCAGGAGGAGGCAAGTAGGTGGGTGTGGGCGCTGGTAGAGTAGGAAAGATGGACATGAGAGAAAATGAGGGGATCACTCCCAGAGTGAGTCCGATCTTTTATGTGTTCCTTCCAGCATTAACTTGCTCTCCCTTTCAGTGATTGACTTTACCGCTTCCTTTCAGTTGCCGTTCTCATCAGCTTCTTCAGCAATTTCCAGCTTCTCTTGTTGCCTGATTGCCTGTAATTTGCTTGATCGCTGTCCTTGTCATTCGTTCAGAAATTGCCTTCAGAACCTTTTGTATAGTCATGGTGCCTGTATTTTGGACATGATCCATCTTATACGGACTTTGCATAATTCAGCCACCATGACAACTTTTTGGTTCTGAACAATTTATGAGCGTAACAGCGCTACGCTCGTATTGTTCAGCGACACATAGAAATGCATGAACTAGACCATACCCAAAGCTCTGTACTCCCTGACATTAGTTTCGATCTCCCTCCCTTGCACTAGATCGACACTTCCACATTATAGGTGTGCACATAGTGCAGGCTTGCTAAATCTCTATCCATAGCCAAACTTCTGCCCTGTCCAGAAATTGATTCTGGACACCATGGTGCTGCACATTATTGTTAAAGGTATGTTGGCTCAAAATACCTGAAAACTTTAAAACTTCTCCTTGTTTTTCACTAATAGCTCAATGTACAATGAACACTCATGCACTTAGCCAACTAAAATAGATATTCTTAATATTAAAAATTATATACACTCATTAGATGAGAGATCAGCATCATTATTAATTTGTCCTGGAGTTTAATAAGATGTTTAAGTTGGATTAAAAAAGAGGCGGGAATCGTTCATGCCATGCAACGCAGTGGCCCTCTCTTAACAAGTGATCTCCTTGTAGCTAAAAATTATATATTTGGGCAAAAATTTAGCCTTTTACAACTGGCACCTCCACAGAGCTCGAGCGCTACATGTCGTTTGACTACTGGCAGTCACACATACCTCTGGCTGGGCTTTTGGAGGTCCTGTGAAAGCTCTTGCACCCTGTCAGACATGTTCATCCTTCTCAGCTAGTGCTGTGCAGATACAAACAGCTCGGGCATCGAATGGGCACAGACGATAGGCATGGGGCAAATTGCAATAGTGGATGACACTGGGTTGGCAATGAATGACACTGAGTCAGCAAAAGTTCTACAAGACTTCAGTAAGCAAGATCAGTAGAAGATTGAGACATAGATGATGTCTTGGACACATGTAAAAATGAAGATGGAAGGGAGGAAGGCAGAAGACATGAAGTCATAATTTTAAAAGAACGGACACACCTTCAGATGAGCTTGGAGCTCCTTCACCTCCACTTGAGTGCCTTTTAATCTCTCTGCTATTGCCAGTCACTGAGGAATGAATGGAAAATTCATCGGCAAGAGATGACATGACTTACAGTTTGAAGAAAAGCAATGAATGACGTGAAATGGGGCTCACAAGATGCATCATTCACAGGTGTGTTGTAAGAGAGGTTTCTGTATGTAATGTGCAATGAGTCACAATCTGGTGTCCTGTTATGAACCCTTTATGTTAAAATGGTGGCCCAAGAATATTGCGTGTGAGATGGAAGGCCCACCGTGTTGAAACGCAAAAACTGTAGTTCTGCACGAGTGTGAAGCCCATCATGCTGAAATGATGGGGCCAGAGACAAGATAAGTGAGCACAAATCCCATTGTGTTGAAACCACAGGGCTGAGGATGGGGTGGATGAGCATGAAATGATGGGGCTGAGGGCATGCCGGATNAGCATAATGCCCTATCATGCTGAAATGATAGGGCCCATGATGGGATGGATGAGCACAAACCTAAGGCATGCTGAAATGATGGGGCTAGAGATATACTAGGGGTAAAATGAATGCCACTGTGTCAATCAAAACAGTGAGCTGGAGATGTGTTATTATGATTTTTTGTTTGAGTTTTTGAGTGGTGGGTGGCAGATAAAGCGGTCTGAGTCAGAATGTAGTTCAACTACAATTATGAAGACTAGAGAACTTACCAATAAATTGAATCACTAGTTAACCGGTGAATGGTAACTACAAAAGTGCATCAACAACAATTTTTTACTGACTACGACTGAATTATAAGGAATTGTAGTCACTTTTGTAGTAGACTATGTGTATAAATTCCATGTAGAAAATCTAGGGTAAAAGAATGATTCCCTTTTAAGGAAATCATAACTTGACACTAATATTTTTACTTTAAGATAAATCTGATGTTTATTTGCTATAGTAAATAGCTGATCTTTTGTCAGCCACTCAACTATATTCATTAATGGAATATTAGCAATAATAAATGCAGATTTTGAACCAAACTCTGCCGCTAATGATGAAGAACAATACTTAAAAAACATAAACTTCTCGCTTTGATTATGTTGACTAGATGTACACATTTCTGCAATGTAAGGCTTTAATTCTTCATATACTCAACTATATTTTCACCTTTTTTTTATTTAAAATAGCTCTATTTAATTTGTTTTTTGTATNTTAATNTATANTTTATANTTATCTCTTTCTTGACATTAATATTACAAAGTAGTTTATAACCAAACAATGTGATCAACAATCATGGTGTGATATATTTGAATATTTGAGCAAGTAATGTATGATATGTATATTAATTGCATTGCACACGCTCAATACATAACCTTGCACACATAATTTTTATATACAAAGATGTAAGAGATGCTGTATTCATGAAAGTCAAAGATATATCACTTTCATTGAGATATTTTAAATCTACATATGCATAATAATTAGTGCACATTTTTGTGATNCAAATGGTGATTAATATNATATAAATTATTTCTTTNTATGTNTTTTNTTTTTATATGTCTTTTCTTTGTATGCCTTNTNGTTTTGCTTCTGCATAGTCTTCTAATGGAGTGATGGTTTCAACCAATTTGTGCACTTTTTACACTGGTAGTTACACTATGATATCCCTTTAGATAACTTAATGTGGCTTTTGCCTTTATTCATATGCTTTCTAGCATAGCAAACAAAAAAATAAAAAATAAAAATAAAGAAAAATACCAAAAATAGTATTTAAATCCAGAGCATGTCAATAATCTCAAATTTGATTTACAAAATATGAGAGACTCACCAAAAGAGACATGCAAGTGGGCTGTAGGGATAAGGCAAGGATGTATTACAAGAACAGCTATTTCTGCTTTGAATCAGAACTTTGTGCAAAAGAAACAGTAATACAGCACATACCAAAATATCCACCATCCTATTCATGCCCTGCTAACAATCCCTGCAGTTAGCAATGGCCATAAAATGGCCCTGAAGCAAGCTACACAGCTGCAGAGTCTACAACAGAAAATAACAGAAAATTAGTGTAATAGACAAGAAATACTCACTATGGCTGAAGTAAGCCTTTCTATAGCAGATGATGTATAATCTGCCATAGTTGTGAGAAAGAAATTGAGTGTGAGCTTGTCAAGTGCAATGGTAAATATAGTAGTCAAGTAGAGAGATATGATACAGCATCGTAGTATTTACTTATATCACTGAGTCATCATTTTACTGCGACAGAACAAAACTTGATTTAAGCAATGCACGATACTATCATGATAGAAAACACTTTTCTGTGTGCATATATAGCATAGGTACAATAGAGAAATACATGGAAAGAAGTACATATTTATGGATTGTAAGCTGTAAGTCTGTGAACTCATATATACTCTACCTCCAAGACTACTCTGTCCACTCTCACTGCTAATCATGATGACAATGGTAGTATGCAGCCCCATTGTGTTGAAACAATAGGGCAGAGGGCATGGTGGGTGAGCGCAATGCCCCGTCATGTGAGAATTATAAGACAGAGGGTGTGGTGGGTGAGCAAGATGCCCCATCATGTTAAAATGATGAGACAAAGGGCATGCTGGGTGATCGAGATGCCCTGCCATGTTAAAATGATGAGGCAGGAGGGTGCTAGGTGAGTGTAATGCCCTGTTATATTCGAAGAATGAGGTAGGGGGCATGTTGGGTGAGGAAAACATCTTATCATATTGGAACAATGAGGCAGGACATGTTGGGCAAGGGAGACACCTTGTTGTGTTTGAATGATGAGGCAGTGGGCATGGTGGGTGAGTGCAATGCCCCATTATGTTTGAATAATGAGGCAGTGGGCATAGTAGGCAAGTGTAACACCCCATTGTGTTGGAACAATGAGGCAGAGGCATGGTGAGTGAGTGCGACACCTCATTATGTTGGAATAATGGGGCAGGTGCATGATAGGTGAGTGCGATGCCCCATCATGTTGGAACAATAGGGCAGTGGGCATAGTGAACAAGTGAGACACTCCGTTATGTTGAAATAATGAGGCAGGGCATAGTAGGTGAGTGAGATGCCCCATCATATTAGAACGATGAGGCAGTAGGCATAGTGGATGAGTGATGCCCACTGCCCTATTATTTCAACATGATAAGGCATCACACTCACCCACAACACCTACTGCCTGTCATTCTAACATGACAGGGCATTAAGCGTGCTAGGTGAGTGCGATGCTCCATTATCTTGGAATGATGGGGTAGAGGCGTGGTGGATGAGTGTGATACCCCGTCATATTAGAATGACAATGCAGAGGTGTAGTGGGTGAGTGTAACATCTCATCATGTTGGAATAATGGAGCAAGGGCATAGTGGACAAGTGTGATGCCCCGTTATGTTAGAATGACAGGGAGTAGATGTGGTGGGTAAGTGAAACACCCTGTCATATTGAAATTATGAGACAGAGCATGGTAGGTAAGTAACATGCCCCATCGTATTGGAATGATGGGGCAGTGGGCATGATGGGGGAAGGCATGAGCACATAAGAAGAAAAAAACAATTTGAAGAAATGCACCCAGTCTTCTCCTTGCCATTTATGCCTGATGCCAGATACAAATACCAGTCATGCATCACATGCATACTGGGCATGAAAGGGGCAGAGTTCATTGGCGAGAGATGACCATCATCACAGCTCCTGAATGATGTGAGAAGGGGCTCACGCAATGCGTTAGTGAATAGGTAGCAAGATAGTGAGTGGAATTTTGGCCCTGCATGATGGGAGAATGATGGAAGATGAGAAAGCAAGAGGATGAGACAAGAGTGGATGAAGAACTAGTAGCTTTGAAGTCTGACTTGTTGCTTACTTACCAGTAATTAGAGATCCTGGTCGACCGATAAAGCCTTACTACAAACAGAATGAAGCCAGGTTAGTCACAGAATTCTTACCATTTGTAATAGCCCTAGTCATGAACTAGTCATGAACTGTAGTCAATTTTAGTCGACTAGAGTCCGAATTCTGGGGGGGTCAAAATGGCCCT
>SGPL01000267.1:0-44590 GCA_004802705.1 Bondarzewia mesenterica | reverse complement strand
GCCCTGGTGACACCGGCAAGGAAAGTGGACTCGCTAGGGCTGGACCCCTGAGTCTGGCTGATGGACGACTGCGTCGGCGAACCATCATGCGACATTTGAGTTAAGATGGGAGGAACGACAAAAGTGAATTGCAGTGAGCGCGAGGCGAATGCACCTGGAAATAAGAAAGCGTGAGCTGCAGGCGTCGCGCGACGCTGTCAAGGTACGGACCTGGCAAGACGGAAGAGAGAGCTGCGGGAGAGCGCCTCCTGAGCCCGTCCTCTATATCTCGCCCCGACGTGGGATGAGTCATCACACAGGGGCCATTCGTGGTGAATCCACCACAGCCCCTGAGCAACTCCACGGTGGTCCGTGCATTCGTGCGCTGCACTCATCCCGAGTGCTGCCCGAGGATGCTTCCACCCAGCAAGGGAGGGCTGCCAGCGAGCCATCGCTTTGATAAGCATACGCGGTCGATTAAAAAAAAATATTTCGTGACGTCAACCATTTCGGCGGCCCGTGAATCCATTTGGCCCCGACTGTGATAGGAAATATCAAAAGCAATATCAGGATTCAGCTTCATCACTTTCTTGCTTTGTTCTTCAGTTACTATGGACTGCCTAAACTTAAACTTGCTTGAAATTCTTTTTGGAGATCGTCAGCAACAGCCACAATCCGGTGTTCGTCCACGACTTGAGGGCAAAGACCTTCCAGCACTGGCGAAGTACATGAAGTCTGATCAGTGCAAGAACGTGTTTGTTATGGTACTCTATCATTTCAGATGAAGTGATTGTATTTTCTGAATTAGATTTGACCGTACTACAGCTTGGTGCAGGTATACATACTAGTGCCACCTTTCTTAAACCGACTCTGACGGAGTGCTATGTTATGATTAAGGTGTCAGCACGTCGGCTGGTATGCCAGACTTCCGCTCTCCGAAAACAGGTATGTTTCTTACTCTCATAGTCGTTGTCTCACTCTGAGAGATTCCATCAGGTCTCTATGTATGTATGTTGAGCCTACATGTCGACAGCGGGATGACCTGTCTGTGAAGGCGAATCTCGCCAGGCTCAATCTGCCGCACCCGGAGGCAGTGTTTGAGATGAGCTTTTTCCGAGAACAACCGCAACCATGTAAGGATATCATTCACGCCATTCAACAGAAACCAACTCACACCTTCTATCTCCAGTCTACGCGCTTGCCAAAGAGCTCTATCCCGGACACTATCGGCCAACACTTTCGCATACCTTCGTCAAAACTTCTAGCCGAAAGAAATCTGCTGCGCATGTGTTTCACTCAAAACATTGACACATTGGAACGCAGAGCCGGGGTCCCTGAAGACAAAATCGTCGAGGCACATGGAAGCTTTGCGACACAGCGATGTATCGAATGCCGAAAACCCTTCGACAGCAAGATGATGAGGGAACTTGTCCACAGTGGAAAAATTCCGAAATGCGAGGACTGTGGAGGCCTGGTCAAGCCAGACATTGTCTTTTTCGGAGAATCTGTACGTTCTTGCTCACTTATTCACGGCCCTTGCCTCACTCAATCTTCTCCATTCCTATTCAGCTTCCTGTGGCTTTTGGGAAGGCTGTCCCTCTGCTCCGTGAAGCTGATTTGCTGATTGTGATGGGCACATCGCTGACCGTACACCCATTCGCATCTCTGGCGAATAGGGTCAACTCTGATTGTCCGCGGGTCTTGATCAATCTCGAAAGGGCCGGAAACATTGGCAGTCAAATTGACGATATCGTCCTCCTCGGACAGTGCGATGATATTGTCAGGGAACTCTGCAAGGAGCTTGGTTGGGAGGAGGAATTGACAAAGGAATGGGAAGTCACTGCAGCGTCCGTGCTAGCAGATGTGGAAGGTCTCGGGGAGCCGGGTGAAATCAAGCACGAAAAGGCTGAAGATGTCGTGGATCGACTTGCCGTTGAGATTAGCGAGGCCTTGCACATAAATTCGCAGGAGGGTTGCGAGGACGAGGAGGACGAGACTCAAATTGCGGAGACGAGCGATAAGGCTGGGACACAGGGCGATAATAACGGTGACGACGGAGAATCCTCCACGATTCCCGAACAGCCACATGCTAATTTGGAGAAGCTGCCGGAACGAAGGGGGACGCCGCAGATATCATGCTCTCCTCCAACCTGAACCTTCCTTTCAAAATGACGTCCGCACGATATATTCATGAGCTTACATAACTCGCAATGCTCGCTATTCTCTCTCATCTTCGTCCTTCCCTGGTCACTGTTCCACCTCGTTTTCGAAACAAGTACAACTTCCCTCCAGCACCGTTCTACCGTACCATAAAAGAACGTGAAGGTGCAAAAGCCGCACCGGTCACGCAGTATGATTTGGGCGGCTGAAGCAGACGAGGATTCGGGATGATCTATTTGTACATCGCATCAGGTATATAAGCTACGATATGTCTCTGCAAAATATCAGATCAGTCTATGGACTTCAGACCTCATTTCACCTGTGCAAACTGCGACTGCGACCTGCAACCTTGCGACTTTAACTTTGTTTTTGCTGCGACTTACTGCGACCTTCAACTTTGCTGTGACCTTTGACTTTGCTGTGACCTTCGACATTGCTCCTCTACCTCTAAACACCGCATTTCATCTCTATATCCTATCCACCCTTCCGTTCTATAACTGCTCGGACCTTGGACCCAAATATCGCACCGACTTTGCACCTTCATCGGAACATCACTCTGATATCGCACTTGATCACACGCTCTCATTCCTCCTTCATACCCATCTACTCACACACTTGTGTCTTCGCAGCAGACGTCTACTCGACTCATCCTCTTGCACATCACCTGTGGTGTCTTCTGGGGTGTTGTTTCTCCCCTAGGGGCATCGCAAGTGTATCACCGACATCGTGGCATTTATTCAAAATATGATTACTAAATGAGAAGGATAAACAAGTGCATATAAATAAATTTGATATAGCTACATCACCTTCTCATTCATTGTCTTCATCTCATCACTCTACTTTGTCATAACTAAAACACTCTTTTTAACATTCAATATCTTCCTCTGTCCAAACTGCTTACTGCATCACCATCCACATTCATGCTGCCATTGCCACCCACTAGGCTAGTACAGTGCCAGCTGATATCAATGTTTTCAGCTATATCTATGGAGAGGTAGTAAGTACCAGACTTTATCTTTTTTTCCACTGCACTAACTTTGTATAGATTGACCTGATCACTACCCAGCATGCAGGTGCATAGGTGGAGCAGAAGATTCTTTTGCCCTGCCTTACATATAGTGCAGTTTTGAAGATTAAAGTCACCTAGGTTGCCCACTATTTACTTAACTTAGAGATGATATCGACTACTCATCCTCGTATCCTACACCTCAACTAAGCACTGACTCTATTATTTATTGGTGACCTCAGTGAGGACTTGTGATAGGAGCTTAATAAGACATAAGTTCATAATATATATTTATTGTTTGCTAATATTATTGCTATACAAGTGGATAACTTCCTCCTCTCCCTTCTCCAGCTCATGAAATAAGTTTTTGAGTTAATCTCTTCTCTCTATCTTATTTTAAAGCTCAGGCCTAATATTCATATCCAACTAAGCTCCTCTTACTTGAAGCTGACATCATCTACTAGAAATACTTTAGCCTGAGAGGCAAAAGAGAAGAGAAAGGAAAGGAAAAAAGAGATAGGTAGAATGGTAAATAGAGAGATGGGTGAGGAAGGTGAGAAGTAAGATGGAAAGCATTTAAGATAGGAGGACTAAGAGAAGAGAGAGACAAGTGGAGAAATAAGTAGGAAACAAGAGAAGAGGGGTTGAAAATACAAGAGGAATGAGAATAATGAGAAAAAGGAGAGGAGTGAGGGAAAGAGAAAGGGAAAGGGAAAAGAAAAGGAGAAGAAAAAGTGTCATCACTGTGAGTATACTAACAGAGTGATGGTTGACTTGGATGATGAAGATATAGAGTTCTCATCACTGAAGCTGATACTGGTGAAGCAAAAAGTGAGTGACTACCATCTATTTCATTTTATCCACTCACTTTGCTAGGCCTCTAAAGCACTAGCTCATTCATAGCCCACTACTCACAGTCCCTCCCCACCCCACCCCTATGTCAATAGTGATAGGTAAGAATGAGGAAGGGTGTCATGTGTGAAGTGTCAGCAATAACAGTCAGTTTGCTACTTTTTAAGACAAGCTGCTTGTCATGAGTGCAATCACTGGAAGACAAGGTGTAATAAGCAAGTGCTCTACAACAAGGATTTCATCCACAGGATGATGGAGGCTATACTGAAGCTGAAGGGATGCATGTAGTCCCACTACTATCCCCCACCTTCACAAACTACTGCTCCCTCATCACCACCCTCATCCTGCTCTCTATTTAATTCTTCCTCAGCCACCTATTCTTCCTTGTCAGCTTATAAGTACATTTAGCTATTAGATCCACCACCTCTCTCTGGCATCACTAAGATTAGCAAGCCTCACTAATCTAGCAGAAAGGGCACAAAAAAGGGCAAAAAGGCTGGTAAGAAGTTTTTTTTATTTTCTCAATTTTTATGATTTAATGCATATTAAGTAGCTCAGGTGTTGATCCTCTATTTCAGTTTTATCAAGTTGATAAAATCCTCATAAGGCTTCACCAGTCTACCTCTATCTTCCCAATTATTTATGCTGATGCTGCTCTTATCCTCCCCTTACCTTCCCTGCCATCAGTGCTAATGCTGTTATCATAGACTGTCATGTTCTCCACTGATTAAGAAGAGAATCACAGTTCTATGCCCCTCACTTCCCCTGCTGTTAACTCCACTGCTAGCTCAGTGCTCTCAACCTCATTGCTTGACCTCTTTACTGATGCTAATTCTACCATCACTTATCTCACTGAGAAACTGCAGTTTCTTGATGAGAGAGTAATGTTCCTTGAAGATCTCTTCAAAGATTACTAGAAGACCAGTAATAACAACCACTAGCTGTATCTGACCAGCTTGAACCATCAGTTTGAGATGATCACTCAGCTAGAGTAGATGATAGAGCTGAAGCCCCTCTCTATTCCATCCATCTCAGTGGGCCCTTTAGGATCAAGGCATTTACTAATGCTGCTGTCATCCCTCTATCACTGTTGCTAGGCCTGCTATCTACCCTGACTGCTGACCAAAGACTTTGCCTACCCTCTCTATCAATACTAGTTGTGACTAAGGCCATGCACAGCATACCACCTCTGCTCACCTCTCCATTTGCTTAGAAGGTGCAAAATGATGGAAAAATAAATGTAAGAGTAGAGGACTGGGAGAAAAAAAATAAGTGAAGAAATAAGTCTAGATGAAAGGCCCATGGACTTCGACCATGAAGCTAACATTGATGGTGAGGCTGACCTCAGTAAAAATTCCCCTATAAAGGATGAAGAGAGAGTGACAAGTGGGCTAGTAGTGGGTGGAGAGGCATCAAAGGGGGCAGTCACTAATAGTGATGAAGATCAGCTAAAGAATGATACCCTAGTTTAATTTTTTTATTTATTATGTATAGGCTGTATTTCATCTTTTTTTATATAACATAAAAGATTATTCCCATGAAAAAAAAAAACTACAACAGCAAAAGAGCAATAATTCTATATTTTAAAAAAGGTAATTTATAGTAAGGTGCTCCACAGGCCATCTGACTTCTTATTTGATGGGCCACAAGCTCCCCTCTTCATTGACCACTTGACTGAGCCAGACTCACAGCTTTTACTGTAGGCTTTTTCTTTCTAGCCTTGACCAGTATAAAATGGCCTTGGGGCCATCGTCGGCATTAGCATTGGCATTGGGGTGAGGCTTGAGCAATTTCTTGGCCTTTTTCACAACTTACTCCTTTAATGGCTGCAAGTCGACATAATACTATTAGTGAAGTAGAATATAATTAAATTTGAAGTCAAATACTTCTTCTTGAACTTCTATGATTAGTGAGCTGATCTCCTTTGCTTTTTTCTATCTCTAGTGGTGAATGAGTTGAGTAGTGTCAGTAATAGTATTATTAGCATTGTCAGCATTGACATCTTCAGTACCTTAATAAGACCATTTTTTAGATAAATAATCAGAGAGTATAGATTCATCCTGAGCAGTATTTATCAATTAATTTCTCTGCAGTATATCCATGCTAAACTAAACTCGTCTTGTCTATTGCTATCAGTCCATCTACTACAGTTGATGAGTAGTCAAAGATGGGGATAAATATGTCCTTCTGGGCTATATTGGTGAATGCTACTTGTACTGGCTCAGCAACGCCCTCTACAGCTGGCCCTTTCACCCTTAGTTGCTCCTCATCCCTTTTATCTAGCTCGTTTTCTTTGCTGTTCAGGCTGGCTATCCCAGAGTTTTGGCTCTTACTCTTACCATTTTTATTCTGATGTCCACTAGACTTTATCCTCTAGATACTCATTACTGAAGATGTGATCTGCTTGCAGAAAGTGAGGGCCATCTTATCAGGTTCAGCAAAGTTAATATTAGAGCTGAGAACATAAGGGGGGATCCTAGTTATATATCCTAAATTGAGCCCATTGAGATTAAGCTAAGAGAACTGTTTCTGGTGAATGTCATTCAAAAGGAAGCTGATGCTGAGGCAGATCCTCCAGAAGTCCTCCTTGCTGATAAGATCACTTTTTTCGGCCAAGTGTAGGTATTCTGAGAGCTAGAGGATGAACTCTTTCTAACCTTTCTCAGTGATATGGATCTCCTCTGGAAGGAATGCATTAGCATAAGCTTAGTTACACTAGACTAGGATGGGCACATTCAACATCAGTGAGCCATGTCCCTTCTAAGCTGATAGGATATAATGAATAAATAGCAAGTAAAAATAACTAAGAGGCTCACCTCTCAGGGCAGTGTAACTATAAGTGTAGCTCCTCTGGAGCTATCTGAGTTTAAAATGACCTAACGTACAACAAATAAAAAGTAACTCGACCAAACTGAACTGGCGGTCAATGCCGAGGGGCAGCAAAAGTGCTCGAGTTTGCTCAACGTTCAGTTCTTGATGACTATATATCAAATTTCTTTGTCACTCATCTACTTCTTCTGTCTATCTATAAAATTCTCATCAGTGAATATGACTGAGCCCATTAAATAGCCACGAGGCCACCCAAAAGGCTTCAAGAATGAGCTCAATGCCAGTACAAGAGGCAATTCAGTGGGGAGGCCAAGAAAAGACTGCTCAAAGCCAGGTTCATTCTGGCCCCACAATGTGTTTAACCACCAGTGGAATTGACTGATGTGACTTGCTTTTTGTACCTGTAGACGTGAAGACATCTGTATCATGTGAAGTATCCATAAGTCGAGGAGATGTGGGTTCATGGAGCAGCAATAGAACATCCAGTAGCAATGTTATAAGCAGTGCATCATGTTGATTTTTGCATGTTCATTCAATTAATCTAAATTTTCTACTTTTCTCATAACAGGAGTCAATTCATCGACTGGAATCACACGTGCTAGTAGCCTTGCAGTGTCAGAATATGTTATTAAAGAAAATGATGCTACATTACCATTCATCAACTGTGCACATGTGCCTCGCATGGAGCAGTTGGATGCACATATTCTAGCAGATACATCCTTACCACTATAGGCCCACTATTTCTGACTAACAATGCATGAAAAAATAGCTAAAAAATCATCTTCATATCAACAGCCTGCTGTTCCCTCTAGCATGGCCTCAATTGAATGAGATATAGGCAGCTGATTCATAAGCATTTTGAGTAATGCTAACCCCATGATATCTCAAGATATCACCTCTAATGTGCATGAAGGTCCATCTCATATAAATGTGATAGAGGAAAGCAATGGACACCTCAATGTACACTCAAAGCCCTAATTTGGTTCATGTACATTCAGTGAGCTCATCTCTTAGGCTTCTGTTCTGATTTACATATTCACCTTTTATTGTTTGACCATGTCTAGAGCTAGATGTTTCAGCGATGGCTCATGTTAGTGAGCTCACTGCTTCAGAGAGAGTAGCTCTGACATTTTAAGACTCTCAAGGTGAGCCTTGTGATGTGTTTTTTTTTTTTTAGCATCACTGATATCTAACTTTCAGCCACTACTCCTTCTATCTTCAATCATGAGGGAAACACGGAGCACAATAATGACCACTCCATAATGCATGATTTCTGTGATGGAGAAGTGAATGGTGAAAATGCTGATGATGATGATGGTGATGATGGCAGTGATGATTATAATGATAAAGAGTTCTGTGCTCTCGATAATGATGATGAGAATGCATCACGATCCTTAGATGTTTTATCTACAGTAGAGGGTTCGACTGGGCTGTCGATGGATGGAGCACAGAATTTGAAAGGTAGGGATGGAAGTTTTGGTACAAAGCAGCCATTCAAGGCTCGCTCTACAATGCCTACATGGTTGGAAGAGCATTACCAGAATAAATGTAAGACTTTGAGGGAGGAGATGCGAAAGAGTCCAAAAAATCAGCCTGTGTGCTATCAAACTAGTAGCTTCTTTTTCATCTGACAAAATCCCTTCTTCATGTCCATAATGAGACATCAACTATCACCGGCCATCTTCTATAGCCCTCGCTACTTTGTATAGATCCTTCATGTGATATATCACATTTTCTGCCCTGCATGCAAACTAGCTAGTTGATAAACAGCATGTACAAGGTCACCAGTCTTGCTGTCTGCATCCTCATTTCTGAAGATGCCATGCTGTGTCATTGACATTAAGGACAATATCTACATTATTGGGAATCACTATTACTGTGAGCATTCTGACTGTCAAAAGACATATCAGAGTTAGTCTTCAGCAATTCTGGATGCCATCTCCCCAGTATTGGCAGCTCAATTTCCATTTCATCTTACATATTGCAGTGGACTCAGTGATGAGCTTATCTTCTTTCTCTACTCCTCCTTTCAATGAGGCCTTAGACCATTCTCCTTTGTTGATATGATTTGCACCTTTCATATATGCCATTACAAGAAGCTGCACATTCAATACTTAGAGATGGTACTCTCTCACTCACAGAGCATATCATTTGGCCTGCTCACTCTATACTAGCTGTTCAGAGCTTGGAATAATGTTGATAGCTATGCAGGGTTCATTCTGAGTCATCATTACTTTTACTTATTTTATAATGTGTATATTGAGAAACATGCCAATGAGATTGACTAGCATATAATGATGCTGCCTGCTCGAGTCTTATGCATTGACCTAAGCTTTAAGGTTTGTTCTTATCCTCTTTAAGTTTATTCATTTCATCACTCATGGGTTTTTGCTACTAGTCAAGTTATTAATCACCTCAGAAAGGTTAATGGTGTGCCGATCTTTGGTGGGCTACTCTCTGCAGTCAATGAATATGGAGAATGTTGGGCTATGGCTCTCATGGTGATGAAGGCTTATGACCAGTTCATGCCTGTGCTTGCTGCAATCCTGGACTCATTGTGAAAGTATAGGCATGATAAAATTACAATCATGTATACAGATAATGTTCGCGCAGATAAAAGTGAGCTTGAGAACATATTCCCTTCACTTTTGCATGATGTTATGCCTGTGCCTGGCTCCTCATTGCCAAAACTCAAATTTCTGTCAGACTGGCCAGTCTTCACATTGAGAATGGCATAGGTTTTGAAATCTTAGCTAGAGAGTTTGATGGACGAAATTCAGCAGTTATCCAAAGATGCTCAATTTCTACTCACAATGGGTATAGAGTGGTCAGTCGATATGCAGACTGATATTCAGGGGCATGTCACATTAATCACTCTCGCATATGATCACTCTGTGTTTCTTATTTTTGTATGTGCTCAATTGATTTTATAGCTCTAAAAGATATAACTGACAAGGATTCTGCATCAATTAGCCCATTATATCAAAGATGGTCTCCTTAAGCTCTCACCTACTCTTCTCGTGCTCCTGCGTTCACGTCGGGTGGTAAAATATGGTCTCCATATCAAAGTGGACTTCACACGTCTATTTCAGGATTGTGGTTTTAAGCGCAACAGTGATGAGCTGCTATTTGTGAGGGAGCAAGAGCTGGGTATGATAGCTCGAGATTGGTGAGTTATGAATTACTTCAATATCAGTCTCATGATGCTCACTGCTAAGGTCTTACACTATAATATCTCGAAGGATGTCTTTGTGCAAGTCAGCACTAGATGGGATAATCCTGTCTTGTCACAGGCATGCATTGATTATGCTATGCTCGACATTTATGCTGCATGATATATATATGCTGCACTCTCTGTGACTATCCATTCTGATTCTTTAGTGACATCCTCCATGCTCAGAGGCACTCAAGTCAAGCTCATCTCTTGAGATGGCTCTTCAACAATCACATATGATATTATTGCTATCAATTAGCTGTCAACCTTCTATGGAGTCAATATCACAAAAACTCATATTGTTGTCAATCTTACAAAGGTTCTGATGTCAGCTTATCTTGTATGACATGAGCTTCTAAAGAGCAAACTTGACACTCCACTTTCTCAAGTTGCTAGCTATCTTCCATGCAATATTCTCTGCTGTGTTAAGGACCTATAGATTTGCACTGAAACTGAGGTATTTGAGCATTATTCTCAGCCATCTGAACCAACTAATCTAAACTCCCTTTCCACTCCTATCACTTCATTACCTCAGTCAAAAGAACCCTCCTCAGCTTCTCAGCCATATCAGCTATTAGATGACAATGATGCTAGTCCCTCGCATGTCTCATATGCATCAGGCAGTGATGGAGATTTTTATTATGAATCTGAGCTTAAGCAGCAGCTTCAAGATTTAGATTGAGATCTGCAGAGTGATATACAAGCCAAAAATCTTGCAGCATCTGTAGCTATCAACAATCAACCTCATCCTTCGGTCATTTACACATGTATTGCTGATGACCTTTGACACCTAATGGATCAGTTCAAAATTCCTATTCATTATGGCATTCATCGCTCATTTGCTTGAGCTCTTCATAATGCACTGCTCATTCCCAATCTAATTGACAAGGCAGCATTAGCTCTGGTGCTTAAAAATAAAAACATCTCTTTTGAGAAGATGGTACTTTTTCATTTGAACTGGATCTGAGCACAAGTCAAGCATTTTGTATCATTACTGGAGGATCTTTTATCACATATCCTTCAGGTGCTTTTGATATTTGGGCCTTTAAAGGATGCAGTCACTGAGCAGCCCCTGTTCAACCATAATTCTTAGGAGAAAGCTCAAACAGTCATTGAGAATATTTGTTTAGAATATTTCTCTGATCTACCTGAAATTTAACTCTACATGACCCAAGGGAAAGATATTGATGGCCTTACTCTCTATCACTGCATCCACGGGACTAATAATGTTGAAGGTGGCATACATCAAAATCTTGCCAAACACTTTAGCTTATATAATGCCTCACCCCAATTTGCGATCAATCTCCTTCATGACTATGTTCTCTGCCACAACTTGTGGGTACGTGATCTCTGCATAAATTGGTGTTTGTTATATTCATAGACACTGTGCTTAAGTTGGTACATATAACTGCATCAGAGCTTGATATCATGAGTCTTTTGACATATGATCATGCAATCATATATTGTATCTCTTGAATCAGACAACTCATGCCTTTATGAGAGGTGCTGTACAGCCTATGGTAGGTTGGGTGAATAAAAATGACTATGAGCCCTCATTAGAGTTATTTGGGCTCATTCTGCTATCAGATGTAGTACAAATGAAGCTTGGCATGCTCATATATCATCCTAATTATGTGGCTACTGAGAAGATATATCATTCACACCTCGCTGCACAACAACATACTCAATCTGCTATTCTTTCTATTCATACTCCCAAAGAGAAAGCATTGTACATGATACTAATACAGGAGTGAGATGATGCCTTTGCTAGCCCCTCACCACTAAACTGGGTAGTGCTCACTAATATATGTTCAGTGCATGTGAATAGTGTGCAAATCTTTTATAAGGTACGTACCTTATTCTGTGGTTGATCATGGCTACTGATGTGCTCTGTAAATTTCAATGAGTAGCTGCCCGAGCATTTGAAAAATTACTACAAGGCCTGGCTAGAAAACTGAAATAAAGAGAATTCAATTCAGCAAAATATTGATGCATATGATCGCATCTGCAAGCTACTCACTAGTCAAGGCATAACTGTGCTCAATATAGTGGCCCACCAGCCTGTTGCTCTCAACAAGGAGGTAGGTTAAGATCATCATCTCCTACCATCCACTGCTCCACTGACTCGATGGCAAATGGATTTGGCATTTAGCAAATTGAGTATTAGGCAGTTGGCAGTGCAATTCTACTACGCTGAGTGGCCACCACTAGAGTTATCCAGGATCTACGCAAAGACTAGAAACAAGCGTAAGATAGATAGTCAGCATGCAGGTTTGTCAGCCTCAGGTATCCAGCTAAAGAAGCACAAGCAGCATACCTGCATGATGTGTGAGCATGTAGACTGTCATAAGATATTCCTAAGCCAGCATTGTGAGAACAAAACTGCATTAGTGTATACCTGAATTGTTTTCAACTGGTGCAATGGCTAAGCCTTGTTTATAGACAGCAGGCAGCTCTGTCTCAAGCTATGGTGACATATGAGCTTTTCTGAGAGATGGCCTGAGTAACTAGCAGTCAGGTGTAGAAGACATACAGACAGTACCAGCAGCACAAGCATCGACTCAGTGCGATGCACAGATGTCATCAAAAATGCAAATATTACCCTCATCACAGACAAGAGCTGTGGCACCAACATTAGTGGCACAAACTTGAATGGAGGCACAGGTTGAACCAAATGTATTGGCTTTTGGATCGAACATGTAGTACATTAATGTAGACTTTGATCGTGCTTTGCCAGTCGAGAACATGAAGAAGGCATTGAATGTGGAGAGAGGTCATAGCAATGATGAGATTCTAAGAAGTGGTGATAAGGAAATGCAAAAAGGGATTGAGGAAGGGATAGTATAGTAAAGCGACAAAGGCATGCAATGATGCACAGAGAAAAGGACACAAAAGAGTATGTGTCTTTTGCTATTCTGTATATAAAACAATCACAGTGCAGATAAGCACAGTGCAGTAATTTAATAGGTACTGGTTCGAGTGCGTCCATAAACTCGCAAGTGTCAACTTTCTCCCCTTTCTCCCTGAATTAATTTTAATTAATTTCTTTAATTTCTTTAATTTCTTACCAATTACTGCATCTATAGTTCAGATGCCTCTCTCGGCCATATATGATAGTGAGCATATCCCTATATTTTCTCTTACTACTTACATTCAACAAAAAAGAATACTTACTAATATCGAAGGTCATAGTGAACTCAGCCAGCACTATGTTGGGTTCAATCTGAGTTGGGTTCTCCAGCTGCTCCTAGATGGCCACTTTTCACTCCTTCATCTAGGCTAAAGATGCCTCATCTTTAATATCCCTACCACCCTCATTATCTTCATCGTCACTGCCCTTAAGGGCCTGAAGCTGTCAAATAATATCCTTGTCATCAATGTTAGCATCGGCTTCAGTGTTATCACTTTGCCCATCAGCATCAGCATCAGTCTTCAGGTTAAAATTAAATTGGGAGCTTGTAGCTTTCTCTTTTCCCTTTAAAGATTCTTTACCCTTGCCCTTACCTTTTTTTTATAGCTGCCCTTACCAGTGCCTTTCTTTTGCCTTTGCCTTTGCCTTTGCCTTACCTTTAGTCAATGCTACTGCTGTTTTCCTTTTCTTTCTTGGAGGTCCTTTTGAGGGGACCACTACCCCCTCATCCTTATTCTTATAGCCTTTAAAAACTACAAGGTGTTCCTCCTCCTCCTGCTTTGCATGCTAGTGGTCTGTCAGCTACACTACCTCTGTTCTCACTATTTTTGAAGGCTCTTTGACCTAATATCCTTCTAAGAGGTATTCAGCATTGATGTATTCACTCTGATGCTCTTTGATATTACTCTAGGGCATAGCACTCTTTTTATTAAAGATTACTTTACTTGTTCAATAAAAATTAGCTTGAATAAGTCTTGTCATCAGTAAGCAGGACTCATAGTAAATAGCTATCATTATTGACTGAACTAGTCCCTTTATTTGCTCTAAATTTAGCTAGTTGCCTCCTCTATCACTGAATGCATCACTCTGTCATCTTCAGCAAATGCCAACTTTAGCAAGGGCTTCTTACTATTATTTTTGCCCACCTCAGCATCATCAGCATTAGCATCATTAGAGGGATACAGCTATATAGATAAGTCAAAAATAAGACAATAATTTAGAGGATTCACTTATCAAATGACTTCTTAGAATAATTGTCCTAATCTTCTAGAATATTTCCTGTAGTCTACTCTGGGTAGGTCTTGATGAATAACAGAGTTCTATTTTCTTCATTGTAATTATGACTACTAAAGCTGATACTGTTAGCTCTGCTTCTATCAGCCTAAAACTGAAAGATAAACTTACTATGTGTATATTGTTTTTTTGTCTTTATTTTGAGAGGCATATAGCATGAACACCCTCATGTTGAGCTGCCTATACATCTATCTAGTGAATTTCTTAATATATTAGTGGCCATGTTTCTCAGTGAGACTATGTTATTGTCAGCATCAGGAGATCATGACAAGGGGACTCTATTCACTCTCTTTACATCTTCAGTGGCAGAGTTGCTGCATTTTATTTATCGGCAAGCTTATCATACTTCTTAAGCTCACTAGTTGGCAACTTAGTCTTGATCTCCTGTAAAGCCTCTTGATAATGTGTGATGAACTGTCAGGAAGTGGCCAGCATAACAGAGTGCTTCTCATTAATATATGCCTAAATCTCCTTCTTTTTAACCTTCTAGATGACTTGTGTAGCAATCTAGTAGCAGAAATAGTTGATCTTGTCCTTTATCAATTTTTGTGGGAGTCAAAACTCAAACCAGTTAGTGATTTCCTATAGTGATAATGGTCATCATTACTGAGCATGCCGAGCTCATGTTCAATAGCAAACTCACCTTTCTCAACTTAGCAATATACCTAGCCTTCTTGAGAGAGATGTTGAACATGGTCTCTTTTGGCTTTGACTGTCTAAAGTCCCAATTTAGATTTTATTTTAATTTCTCTCAACCTTTTCACTTTTAAAAAAGCTAGTCTTCCAAACTACAGGTAAGTATGATGATTTCAGCAGAGGTAAATAAGGCAGCATTTTTATCTATTTGAGAGATATAAAACTTTAGTGCACAGGAGGGGGAAAAAGGTGAGGAGAGAGAGACAAAGAGAGATTTGAATGACCAATTCATTAGAGACAGTATTAATGAGATCATTTGATAAAATTTGGCCCTTAGAAGATGAATCATCTCATCTGGTGAAGCCCTCTCTAATACTGCTGTCATTCACTGCAACATTCAATTATTCTGGGGATTATTTATTACATTCAATATCTATCTATTGTACTCAGCATATATACACTTGAGAGTGCAAACACTGTCTGCATAATCCTAAATAATTATCATTAACAGAAGTTGAGGAGTGGTATTGAGTGCAATATAGATAGTGTTGGTGAGGCAATGCTCAGCTATAAGGTACACAGTGCTCATGGGCAGTCCAATTGAATTAATCATCACAGTCAGTGAACTAAAAAATAAGAGCAATAATATATAACATTTACACACTTCAATGTCCATAGTTTATTAAATCTTACAAATGTGACCATGATATGGAGGTTGAAGTTAACATTCTCAGTGAGGCTCACTTTAGGCACAATGAGTATGAATATAGTTGATATGCTTAATCTTTTCAATTTCTCATCTGTTGTCAGTGCTAGCATCTTAAACTTAAATAATTATCGCCTTGCTTATTTATTATATACTTGTTTTCTTTTTTGCATGCCTTAAACTTTTCTTGCAGTATAAATCACAAGACTTGCCTGATTGAGATAAGATGGAATACTCATTTTTACATCACTCTTACTATTATATATACTCTGTAATTCAATTTCTCTTACTGTTGTAGTACATAAATACTTTTTTGCACTTTTACTGAAAGCCTAGATACCACATTGCTGTGACCTTACCTAAAATTTATACTTTTAACCATCCCTTTGTCCTCCTTATTTATAACAACAATCTTATACAACTGTCACATTTGCTCATGAACTCCACTACACATTTTCAACCTAACAAGCCAACAATCTGAATGCTGAAGTAAATGAAAACATTTGCTGAGCATATGCATAATGAGCTCCAGCAAAAACTTGGTGGTCAATAGTCTCCTTGAGGTTGTGTGGTCAACTTGCTTCATTTACTGTTAACTATCAGCCAACTATATAAGTGTGAAAGAATTACTGACTGGCTTTTGCTTGCCATGAACAATTTCAGTGGGTTTTATCAGCATTTATAATTATCACATCATTGACAGTCATCTGCAGTTATTGTCTCATGGAATGCACAATAGTATGCTGATTATGCCTAGACAGATCTATATAGTGGGCCTAATGCTACCAAAAAGTGGCTAATTTAAACCTATCCTCCTCTTCACCCTTAGCTATTTTCCCACCATGACTTGCTTGCAATAGTCATCAATATTTATGGCAAGATTTTATTTTTCTATTTATCAGATTTATTGACATCACAAAGATAGATATATACAACTATCACTATGTTAATTGATTGAGGTTCAAGCCTTCCTAAGATTGTGATGTAGTAGGCAGCAGTGAAGTTGAGGCTGATGCATAAGTTAAAAAAGGATGGCAATTGGCATTTACAAGTGAAGTTATATTATAACTCAGAGAATTATACAGAAATGCCTCCTAGGTTAATGGAAATGTTCTCAGAATAGTTTGAACAAGCACATCATATGAGTAAACTAATTCACCTTCTAATAAAAGATTTAAAATATACCTTGACTATACTCATATTATCAATACTAATGCCATTGTTTCTCTGCCTTTGCTATAGACTGCTAAATATCCCCTCAAAAGCTCAGCTAGCTTTAGAGATCAATACTCTAGTCTAAGATGCTATCAATAGCTACAAGACTTTGCAGAGTTATTACCTATCCTCAGTGGTATAATGAGGATCATACACCTGAATAATGCTTTTTTAAAATAAAATGCATCGAAAAACTCAGTGACATCATCGACCTTGTTCACTGTTGGTCGTCAATCTTCAATAGGATCTCAGTCATTGTTCAGTGGCTAGTCCCACTATATTAAGATGAAAATAATCAAGCTGAATGGTATGACCTGCTGGCTACCATTAGCTCTTATAACTAGGTCATCTTCAAGCTCCTAAGAATAGGACTATCTTTCAAGTATAATTCTAGGACTGTTGCAGCTATCTATAGTCAAGTGCTGACACACTCAGTTTTATAAGTTGATAGTGAGTGTATATGCTATACCTTTTTCATGAGGGATAATATGCATGAGCAGCTAGATGTGCAGGTTAGCAGATGGATGTAATAGGGCTAGTATTTTAATAAAAATTAAGTTAAAATCATGGCCAGGCATAAGGAGTGGTATAAAGATGGATATTAATTGATTTATTAAAATACAGAGTTTGAGGATATTTATATTAAATAGCAATTAATGTGAATTTATTGAGGTCGCTATGTCTGAGTCAACTATCTCTTACAGGCCCAAGCTGACAAATAACTAGTGGATAAACTCCCTTTTACTATAAGCATCAATATTGTCAGCTAGAGTGGCTACAACCACTTAATAATCTCTATATTCTAGATTACCTAATGATTGGCCTATCATTAAAGTGATTTTTTTTTTAGATTAATAAAGCCTTCAAATAACATAATCTCTGGAGTTATTACTAGAAGGAGCTGAATTATTCCTCAATCAATCAGATAATCACTCAGTTACTATTGCTATCTGTTGGCTATTCCACCTACTAACATAGCTCTTTTTATACTACCATGGGCTCTAAAAAGTAAAGATATGCCTTACTCGATGCTCAAATAATTATTTTTAAAGAATAGAAGATAAGTAGAGGGATAAAAGTCAGGCAAATCTATATTTGAGCTACTCCTTCAGTTAAGTACACTGAGCTGAGCACCTCAAGCATGCCAATAGATCTGCCTGACTTTATTTTTAATTTCTCTGCACCCTTGGATCTCACTATAACATTGATTGTGACTAAGAAGAGAGGAAAGGTGAGTTTGTGGTAACACACAGCCTTTTATAATAAGTCTGAATGCTGGTCATTTCAGTGACAGAGTCAGAATGACTATTGAAGGGATTAGCTTCTCCACTAAGGCCAGTACCTTCATTGACTCCTTCATGCTGAATGTGCAAATGGTGACCAGTAATGCTCTCACTCATTATAAGACTGTAGAGGGCAGCTGAAAGTGTCTCAACTACTTTAGCTGGCTGATATTATGCATAGGATGTTGCTGGGAGGCTTACTTGTATAGCCCTTTCTATAAAGTTAAGCAGTGGATGAGATCTTACTTTAATTTAACTTAGCTTAGGCAGGTGGAGATTATTCTTCATCTAGGCCATAAAAAAGATCCTTGTCTATGATATAAGCCTCAGATTGCCCAGGCTAGTGACTGGCCTGAAGTAGATCATTCAGAAAATGAGGAATGTGAGACTATTGAGAATGGCCATTTTCTAGTGCTAGATGATGGCTGTGAACTACTATTAAAATATGATAGTGACAGCAATCCTATAATAACTATTGTCAACTAGTTCAGCATCTACTAGCTCTATGCTCATCAATGCTGATGCCTAAATTTCTAACCTATTGATATTCAGCTGTTTGATCTGTAGTTGTATCCAGCAAGCTTCAAAGATCCTAAAACAGCCTTTATTTTTCAGGTCTTAGATGATTTCCTGGTAGACAACCTAAAATGCAAGACTACTGCCCTCAACTTCGATAGCAAGCTCTGAAGAGTGACTATAGTGCCTTCCCTGATACTATTTTAGTGAGCCCAAGTTAGCATTAGTCATCAATTTTTATAACTGATGTTGAGTTACATGTCCATCAGAATAGATATTGAGAGTTACATAGAGTGTCTCAATAATGGTAACATTTGAAATTTAAAAAATAACATAGATGTGGCCACCAGGCTAATGGCTATGCTAGTGATAGCAAACTTGCCCTCTTCTGCCTGGCCTGCCCTCAGCCTAGAGTTAACATATCAGATAACTAGAGAGAAAATAAGGAGAAATAGAAGTACATGAGGAGCTTCATTATAAATGAAATTTTTTTGCTGAGTATATAAAAATGAAGAACCTATAAGATGATGTGGTGCTCACTGATGGGACTAGCTATATGGTCATTGAAGGCAATTATAAGGACCACCTCTAGGCTGCTATTGAATCAAAAGATGTGTGTCATAATTTACATATTATTTACTCCATAACTTATTTGATTAAAAAGATCCACCTGTTGCAATCATAGGGCAATGAATCAGGCCAATGTCAACTAATATAACCTAAAGGCCACTGAGATTGGGGCCACAGCTTGTACCTGGTATGGTTATTTTTACTCTCAAGTCATTGTTGACTTTCAAAAGGGTGAGAGATAAGCTGAACTTGATAGTCAATCTCTAGCAACACTAATGTCAATGCCACTAACACTAACACTGCTACTGCTGCCACCTATGCTGATCACTAATGACTTGTTCAGATAGATGAATATGAATTATTCCCTTCGTGAGGCTTTAAAGACTATCAGTGATTTTCCTCAAGTCCTCATTCTATATAATGTTATATGCCAGTATAGTGTGCATCTTTTCTGTTACTTCACTAATAGTTCTCATCTTACTATGCCTGCTGGCTTGGAGATTATCAAAGGCATCAGTATCTACAGCCATCAGGAGCAATGCTTTTGCTAGTTTTACCCTGAATTCATATAAGAGGCTGCTCAAGTTAATAGAGAGATTTTAGAGACCTTGTGGGCCCCCTCAATCAGATCTCTAATAGCACTTAGACCATAATGACCTTTCACCAGAGAGAAACCTTAAATGCCCATATGGCAGACTCTGACTAAAAGAAGTAGATCAAGATGAGTGAGCTCATAACTATTTCTGATTTTGTTGCTTAATAATCTATGTTCAGTTTCAGCAATATATAAGAAATACATCAAGGCAATGGATGCCTTGAAGGCTAGTTAGAAGGCCTTTCAAGCATTTAACACCTCAATTGGTCATTAGTTAATAAAGGAATGGGCCAGTGATGCTATAAATGCTGTTTCAGGCTAATGAGATCATCTAGAGCTTTTAGATATTTATGATGTTTAAAAGGAATAAAATGAGCTAATATTTAAGATAAATTATTGTATCTAAACTAAGAGGGCCTTGCCAGTGCTCAGCTGAGTAGAACATTAGTTAACACTGGCTAAAAATGAGCAGCAAGCCAGTGGGTGGGTTCTACAAAGATCTACTGTATGGCTTTCGACTGAGATCAAAATATAGGAGGTATAGTCAGTAGAAATATTATTTCTTAGAAGTACATATAACAGATATAATTAGGATTGTCTTTGTTAGCCTAAGTCAGCCATCTATTCTAGAATGCTTCAGTAGAAGTGCTAATAGAGCTTAATAAATCTCGGCATCAGCTTAAAAATCAGATTACTGCTTTTCAAAAGGAGGCTAAAAAGTACATTGGATTGGCTGAACTCAGTGCTGAGTAAAAAGATATCCCATTCAACATCATCCTTGACTCTGAATAAAATGAAGATGAGTTCATCTCAGAAGAATTAGTGAAAGAGTATGCTGATAACATCCCTGATGCTGTCCCTACTAAAAAAATAGCTATTGCCCTCCCCTCTTATCCTCCAGATTGTGAAATATAGGGAGTTAGGTTTGGAGAAGCTAGCTAATCAAAAACTGAAGTTTCAAAAAGACCAAGCTAATGATGCCCTCTATCACATATAGATTACTATCAGCTACAAGTTATTTTTCTTTTGCAGCTTAGTAAAATAAGCTAATAGCTAGAAGAAGAAGACCCAGGCATAGAACGAGGTGACTATTCTAGAAGGCAATGTTTGAGAACATTCAAAGATATACATTGCATATTGGTGAGCCATAGTGCACCTTGAGGCTAATGTAGATGTGCTTGATATGTATAAGGAATTAAAAAAAAAAAAGATCATCTGAATGCCAGCATGGCTATCATAGAGCTGAGTCTGCCTAAGATGAGAAAGAAAGGCCTATCATGGATTTGAAATATAGATGTTCTCTAAGATGCTGGAGATAATGGATGGATGAAGGAATGTGAATAACTTATCTTTTCCCTTTACATTATGCTCATGTTTTCTATCGAGCCAACTAATAGCCATATACTCATCAACACTATAGTTTACTAAGTTCATTGGTTATAGGTGAAGGCATTGAGAGATCAATGGTAGGAATAGATAAAATTATTAGAGGCAAAGATAGATTAAATGGTGATATGCTTCTATAATAAAAGAGATGTTTGAGGGTCACACATGGAGAAAGTAGATGTAGTGGAGAAGCTTGGATACTATGCATATGCCACTCGACAGAAAGGAATATAGGATAAGTTTTTAAATCAAGCACTGGAGGAATTTGGGAAGGTAAAAAATAAAGTAAGTCACTAACAGAGTATGTAGTAGTGTAGTAATGAGTATATTAAATTGATAATTAGTTAGCAAGCAAACAAAAATAATATTTTTGATGCTGGAGTTAATAGTAAGATGGAGCAATGCCATTTTGAAGCTAAATCAAATAATCAGAGGCAGCGAGCAGGCTGAACAAAAAGTTATTATTTCTGATGCTGGGCTAAATGATTAGAGACAGTGAGCATAAAAATAAAAGATTTCTATTATTCTTGCTTGGCTAAACCATCAGAGGTAGTCAGCAGGCAAAAAAAACAGATTACTATCCTTCATGCTTGACCAAATAGTCAAAAATAGTGAGTATACAAAAATAAATTTTTTATTATTTTTACTCAACTGAACCATCAGAGGTAGCCAGTGAGCAAAAACAAATGTTACTATTTTTAATGCTGAGCTAAATAGTCAGAAAGATGGTGAGCATATAAAACAAGATTTTTTATTATTTTTGCTCAGCCAAACCATCAGAGGTAGCTAAGTGGGCAAAAAAAAAGTTACTATTTTTAATGCTGGGCTGAACAGTCAAAGGTGACAAGCACAAAAAAATAGATTTTCATTATGCTTGCTTGGTTGAATCATCAGAAGTAAGGGACAGCAGTGAATAGGCAAGGGCCCAATACTGCTCTACTGATACTCAGCTGAATTATCAAAAATAGAGGACAGTGGCAAACAGATAAGGGCCTAATATTACCCTGCTGATGCTTGGTTGAACTGTCAGAGGTAGGGGATAGCAAATAGGCAAGAGCTCAAATATTGCCTTGTTGATGCTCAGCCAAACTGTTAGAGGTGGGAGATAACAGTGAATAGGCAAGAGCCCATTACTACCCTGCTGATGCTTAGCTGAATTATTAAAGACAAGAGATAGCGGTAAATAAGCAAGAGCCCAATATTGCTCTGCTAATGCTCAGCTAAACTATTAGAGGTAGAGGATAGTGATGAACAAGCAAGAGTAATACTTGTACCCATTCCACTTAGCTCAACTGTCAGAGTAGGCAAATAATGATGTCAGCTAAACTGTTAAAGATGGGCCTACATTGCCATCAGCCAGACTCAGCTGACCATTAAAGATAGGCAAAAAGCATGTTTAGCTGGACTATTTAAGATGAAAAAAGGCACTGAATAAGCTCTGTTGCCCTCCTCATTATCATCCTCCTCTTACACATCATCATACTCATCTCTTTATCTCTACCACCCTACAGTAGCTATGCCTATTATATCATATGACTGAGTTGCTGTGCTGCTGCTTCTATCTACCACTTCTTTTATGTGTGATACCCCACAGCTGCCCTTTTATGCATTTTGTGCATTTTGCCTCCTCATGCTCCTTATACTCCTCGTGCTTGCTGTCTTCTGTAATAAGGCCACCACGTGCATTATTTATCATGTTATGCATCATCTCTTCCCCCTCACATCTACTAAAATCACTCCCTCTACTGTGCATGCTGATGTAAAGGCCACCATCATACTTTTTAATAAATATATGCAGCTTGATGATGTCACTGTCATGCTGACTGTTTTACCAATAGTCAGAGGCACATATAGTGATATTAACACTGTGATGCTCACTCTGTCAGTCATTTTGCCAATGGCTGGCATGGTAGTGCTGACTATCTTATTAATGGTCAAAGGTGCGCACAGTAACATTGACACCATTATGCCTACTTTGCCAGTTGTCTCATTGATAACTGGCATGGCTAGCACTAGCCTCTCATTTCCTAGTGAAGTTAGCAAAAACAGGAAGATGCAATACAAGTACCTATAAATGTGTGTACATAGTCAACTGACCTCTGACCTCACCCTCCTCTTAACTTTCTAACTAATGAGCATAATGTTGCTATGTGCACACAGTAATGAGATCATAAAGGCCATGCTGTAGGCCTACTGCAGTGAGTTTTAGCTGTCATGCAGCAGATGCTCACTATACAGCTGAAGAAGTTCAGTCAAAATCATGATGCTTGGGACAACTGCTAATGAGTCCCCTTCTCACCATTTATTGATGCTATGACTATGCATGCTGATGCCTCCACTATCTCACTTCCTACTTTGCAGCCTACTCTTCAGTGCTTATTGAAAGCACAAGGGGCCCTGCATAAATATAAAGTCAGCAAAGGCAAAGCAGTTAAAGCAGTGTCACAAGATGCTCCTTAGCATTAGAGGAGAAGCCCCTCAGGCTGTGTCAACTGAATGCTCAAAGAACTTATAAACAGCATAGCAAAAGGATAGTTTCATCTTATGGGTAAGCTCTGCCCCCTTCCTGCATGTCTCTCTCATTCTGTCTAGTCTGATGCTGACACTAATATGTATTTTTATAGGCTAAGGGGATTTGTGCTCTCTTTTCATACATGTCATTGGCACTACTATTCTCAGACTCACTCAGGATGGATCAAGCACCACTACAAGTGATGGTGGAGATCTTGAGTGATACTCCATCATATGTAATAAGTTATTCACATTCACCTCACATCTCATATTTGCTCATAGATCCTTTATATTAAACAGATTATCTTTGCTTTCGAAATGCACATTTTAAACACTAAATAGTGCCTTAACACTATGCTGTTCTGACTTGACACCCTCATTCCTACAGCCATGCCATTTACAAGCATATCTTCTGCCCCCATCTCTGCTTCTATCACTATGCCAGATGTACAAGTTGCTGTCAAAATGCTACTGTACATGCAAATGGTATGTTCACTGCCCACTCCACTATTAATGTTATTGACTCTGACCACCTTCACCACTCTCAATTACTGGTCATTGCCGACATGCATGCTAAAACTTGACAATAGCAATGTCATTTGCTGCACAAAACATGATGTGTCTAATCTGCCTACAGTCTTGTATATGAGAAACATTGATCGACTTGATTATGAGTGAGATAATATGATGAGCTGATGGGTTAGCACCTCTATTTTTATGATTAAGAGCCAAGCCATTGCCTTGATGTACTAGTCTAAGATTTACAAACTATAGAAGAGCACACAGTAGAAGGGCATGAAGGTGAGATGGTTTGAATAAAAAGGTTCATCCTATCTCGCCCTCTAGTTTTGAGATATAAGCTAATTGTTATCACATATAGATGATTATCTGTCAATATCTGAAGGCATGCTTGAGCAATTCTGAGCAGACTTTACAACTGTGGGCAAGAAGTGAATAACTTTCACTGCTATTATAGTATGACTTTAGAAACTCCACAAGGTTGAAGATGAGCAGGTTAGTGTTAAAGCAAGGGCTGAGTATAGTAGTGATTTCTCCTCTTTCTTCTCATACATGAAGGATAGTGTCTCAGTTGAAATAACTGAGCATTTTGCTATTGTAAAACATTATTAATTATTACACAAGCTCTCTACTTAGTGCTTGATAATTACCTCCTTATTTGTATTTCTTATCATAATTAGTGCATTAATCAGAATGGCATTGTTTAATATATAGCATACAGTTAATTGAGATACTACATAGTTAACTATACATTAAAAAACTTTAAGGACAATGATAAGACCTTCTGCAAATAAAACACTTTATAACAGATGCATGATTTAGATTAAATAAATCTTCTTGCAAAGTTATTGCAGCATCATTGCAAGAAATTAGATACTTGATAATTATCAAAGTAATGAATTCAGCACTCCATCCACCCCACTCACAAATTTGTTGGAGTGGCCATCAAAACTTAACTGATAGATATTGACATCTACCATGATGGAAGAAGTGCATTCCATATGGATGAGGATCAATGCCAACATCTAGTGAGTTGTTTTAGAACATTTTTAAGAACTATTCTGAAGTCTATCAAAACAGTCAATAAAATCAGCAGATGGGTATTGAAAGTGTTTGCTCACTATGAGAGAATTGGCTATAGCAATCTAATTACCAGACATGATGCACTAAAAGATATACCTATCATAAATGTTTAAAACTGTGATCCAGACATCAAGTGCTTGCATGGGGCAAAGATGAGCTATGAGCTCAAGTAAGGCATGAAGAAAGAATGACTTAATATCTATAGGTCCCTATATTGATAAGGCAAAAATTAGAAAAAAGCAAGACTCACCTTCAAATTGATTTATCTTATGAAATAGAAGAGTCAGCTTTATACAGGTGTTAGAAATCACCTTGATATTTTTAGTCTGTATCTTGAGGGCCTCATTAAAGCATAAAAGGCATAAAAATGAGATTATATATGTTGCATACAATGGGCAATAAGCTTATTCACTGCTCTACTCATGAAGGCCTCGAAACTTCATCTTACAAAAAACAGATACATAATTTTTGATATCTCAAACTTCAGGATTGTAATTGAAATAAAATACCTTAAGTATGATATCCTGTAAGATAGAAGGTACAGTGTCAAATGAGCAAATAAGATTATATATTTAAAAAAAGTGAAGTATAAACTAATGTGATTGCATGACTACAAGCACCTACTGTGTTGAAATAATAGGCTAGTAGATAAATTAGCCAACTTGCATGATTATAAACATCCACTATGTTAAAATAACAGAGCAAAAGGCAGGCAAGCACATAGACTTGCTAGCATGAGCACTCGCAGTATCAAAATGGCAAAGTAAGGGCTAACACAAGTGCTTGCTATATCAAAATGGCAGGTGAGGGGTACCTACATAAGTAAGAGTGCCCATTGTGTCAAAATGATAGGGATACTTGTGTAATTATGAGCACTTGTTATATCAAAATGGTGAGCAAGTGGATGGTGAATAAACTAGCTCAAAATAGTAAGTGCAGAAGCATTTACATAAGAGCAAAAAAGAGGGGAGTAGATAGACTCACTTTGTATTAATTTATTATCACTTTTTATGCTCTCTAACTTATTTTTTACATCTCTTCTCCCTCTCCTTGGGCCTATTTAATCTCTTAATAATGTCTAAGATAGTCTCACTGAATGTGCATTCTCATTGATAAAGGCTGTCTAATAGACTTGAGCCTAACTAGCTATCACTAACAGTACTATACAATTAGGCCCAAGATTAATGCAGATAGATGGTAATGGTTGAGCTTAAGACCAGTACTGATCGATGATGATGAGTGGGCTCAACAATAATATGCTTAGTCAGCAGTGATCAATAAAGACTATTGAGCCCAAAGCTTGCTACTAGCTATTAGCTATAGCTAGGCCTAGGTGATTCCACATTCATATTATAGTGGGCCCTTGTTGATAGCCTCAAATGGCTAGACTTAGCATATTCCCAATTCTTGCTAAGTCCTCACTAAAGATCTCAGATGGATGGGCCTAGCTCATGTCTATTTTTATCATCTATCCTCACTGATAGTCTCAAATGAGTAGGCTCAACCCATGCTTATTTATGTCCACTGTCCTTACTGATGGTCTTAGATGGGTAGGCTCAGCCTATACTCATTTGTGTTCACTATCCTCACTGATGATCTTAGATAGCTAGGTCCAGCTCATGCCTATTTGTGTCTACTATTCTCGTTGATGGTTTCAAAGAGTTAAGCCCAGCTCATGCTCATTTATGTCAACTATCCTCACTGATAATCTCAAATAGCTGAGCCCAGCCTATTCTCATATATTAACTGTCCTTACTGATGATCTTAGATCACTGGAGCAAACATTCATAATAATAATAAGATCTTTCCTCATTGTGATAGTTAGACTCAGCAAGTAGAAATGTTAGGGTTCCTTGAGTTTGTGTCCTGAATTAATAAGTATGATTTATGAGTAGGGATAATTGATATCTACTTAAGGTTCATACACTATAAGGTACTTAAAAATACTAAAGCATCCACTTTAGTCTCTGCAACCTTGCCATCACCTACTTTTAGCAAATTATAATGTTTAAGAGTTGGCTCAACTCTTTATGTGCTGCTACAAGTACATCATTTGACAACAGATGATCAATAAAAATTAAACAAATAAAAAAGATGTCTGAATAGACTATGCTTACCTGCTGAGTCACCTTGCCATGAGTCTCTTGCCAGTGACAGCATCAGCATATTTATAAGTAAAAGCATCAGTAATATTACTGACAAAACTATTAATGAGGTCATAAGTGAGGTCATCAATGAGGCATCATCAAAGTTTGAGATGTCATTAAGGATAAACTTACTAGACTAGTTAAAAAGATTAATATACTGAACTCAATAGCTTGAACAAAAAATAGTCAGTTAAATGTATTTAATGAGAGTTAAGCTCATTCTTACTTAACAACTCCTCAACATTTGTATGAGAGGTGGACACATGTGCATCAAAAGATCTACTGATGCTGATGAGTAGCTTGCCCTCTTTAACTGAGTGCTTGGTATCACTAGTAAGCTGTATTTCACTGTCAAGTTGTTCTCTCACTGAGTCAGCAATACATTCACTAGTAATATCCTCACCGATAAATAGTTTCACTAAGAGATTGAACAGTTTATATTTTAAGATAAATGATCATGCAGAGGACATGAATGGTGTGAATTCACTAGTGGGTGGATTTCCCTTCCTTCTAGGTTATTTTCCCTCACTTTTGGCTCATTTAGCCTCACTTGCTCATTATTTCCCCTTGATCATAGATAGTTTGAAATTATTGGTAAGTTATTTAATCTCGCTCTCACTGGTGCATCTTTTAGCCTTACTAATATATGATTTAGCCTCTGTAAGTCATTTAGCATTTACTACAATGACTGCATCATCTATAGAATGATCTATAAGCTATGGTAAATTGAATGTAAAAAAAAACAAATTGAATCTATATCTGAATTAAATTTTACAAATAATGTCTCTATGATCCAGTCATCACAATCTACTGATAAATCAATGTTAATGTAAAAATTATGATCATAAGATAGAAATATATATTGTTTATGCCCAGTGACAATGAAGGTGTAGAAATAGTGAAGAGAAAAGTAAAGCAAAAATCACCATCAGTGACAGAGAAATAAAAAAAGCTTGAAAAGAAAATTGAGTTGATAAATCTAAGCAAATTGAAAATATGAATAAACAGATATTGCGACTTTAAGTAGTTCGACTTTGAGACTTCTTTTCTTTTCTTTTTGACTCCCACATCAATCACTCCACTCCTCGCAATATTTGTTGCAATTTATTTTATTTTATTTTATACTATATTATATACCACCATTGAGTATCAAGCATACATCTACTGCATGTCTCATCAAATCACAGCTGCCTTGGCTGTCTATTTATTGCCCACTGTAGCTGACACTGAGAGATTTGTTAGCAAATTTAAGAAAGAGGTGATAAGTAACTTAAAATCTTCATTATTGAGCTTACTAATTGTCTTATTATAGGCTAATTTGATTTAGTTATAGAGAGACACAAAGATCTTGAAGTATTCTGTCGACCTCCCTCACATTGCTGTCAGTGCTATGTTTGAGCTCAAAAAAGTGAAGCATGCTTATCACCTACTCATTTATAGGGATATCAAGTGCAATGATCCTCAAGTGGAGAAGTCGAGATACAGCATTCATTTTAGCACCCCAGAGGTTGACAACTTAGGAGATGGTCAGTAATAAAAAAGTAAGCAAATATTTTCATTCATGCATATAACATATTTACAGCAATATAAGTTGAGCTATTATCGGCATTCCCTTTTTCCCCCTTAAAATCTTACACTAACCTCTCAGAGGAAGAGTAGCCCCTCCTCTCAATTGTTAACCAGCAAAAGGCGACTGCCAAAAGCTTAGTAGCTGCCAAGGCTGAGAATAGGCAAACTGCTCATCCTAAGCTGAGCTGAGTATCTCAACTACAAGTAAAGATTAAGTCAAATATTGCTAGTGAGATAATCAAGGCAGTAGTGATAGTTGGGGTAAAGGTCAAAGATCATGGCTTCAGTGAGGTCTCAGTAAAAAGAAAGGGAAAGGGAAAGGATAATGGCATTAGCAAGGTCTTGATGAAGGACAAGGGGAAGAACAAGGAGGGTGGTATAGGTAAAGACTCAGCAAAGATGAGAGAGAAGAAGAGAAAAATAAAACTAGTAAAAAGCCATGAGATTATCTAAAGCATTAAGGATGAGCTGAAGGATGATGAGCCTCTAGTGAAGAAGAAGGTAAGTGCTCACATCTATAATACATAAAATATGCTCATTATTGTTCATAGAAGATCTCCATTCTACAAAAGGCCACTCTAGTGAGACTGATGAAGAGGGCCCATACTGATGAGGATAACTATAATGATAATAATGATACACTCTGCTTGAACTGTTAAAAGTTCAAGTCACCATGCTACTTCACATCGCATGCTGCATACACACTTTACCACTATCACAAAGTCAAGTGCAGCAAATTGATAAGTTAGTCAAAGGAGGTGATCGCCAAGGCAGTAAGGAATCATCTCCCCCTTCAGGCCTCAAGGATACTTTCTCACCCACTATAGATTCTATCATCTCTAAAGCTTGCTCCTATTCACCTTTATTGCCTATCTTTACTATTACCACCACTATTGATAAAGACTAAGAGGGCATTGGCCCTTAAATAAATTAGGAAGCCCAAGGAAAAATTAGAGGCTTCTGCCTCAATATCTCAGTCAAGGCATCTAGTGACACTAATAAAAGGTGAGTGCACTGTTATATTATGTAATTCAAATGCTAACACTATTCTAGTTGACATTATTATCCCAGTGTAGTGCTTTACTATGCTAGATCAAGCTTTAGAGATGCAGTCAGAAGGGCACTTAGCCTCATCTTCTGTACCTGTATCCTCATCTCCCTTTCTATGTGCCTCAATCCCCATCTCCAATAGGACTACTATTAGTGTCAGTTTTACTGCCATCATCTTCATCACTGAGCATTCCACTAATGGTAAGTTCACCACTAGCTAACTACCACTGCCTAAACTAGCTCAAAGGGTCTAGTTTAATTAGAATATGCTGAAAGACATCTAAAGATGCTAAGTTAATGTACAGGCATTGCAGCAGCTGCTCATTGAGCAACTCTCATTCTGAATTGAGATGCTGGAGCTGACAGTAGGAGGATTTATAGCAAAGGCTATGAAAAAGGGTGAGCCTGTTGTAGGCATAGTTGCTAGAAGTGATAAAGTGAAAGTTGCTGAAAAGAGCAAGATTGACCCTGCCAACACTGATAAAGCCTCAGTCATTAATAACAGTGAGATTGAGATTATCACCAGGGAGATAACTGTTCCTAATGTTGATTGCCCCCCTCTACCTTGTAAATGATGGCTAATCCCCCTGCCCTTATCTCATTGATAATAACAGATCCTCCTCCTCTGCCTCATTCACCCTATTCATAGTAACATCTACCTTACTGAATATAGGTAAGCTATTTGCACTCAATGAAGTCAGCTCTACTGACAATTCAATGACCTCACCAATGACAGCAATCAGCAGTCAATGGCCTGCATTGTCATCTTCTCTTTGCTTAGTGTTCACTATTTCATCTGATATATGGATGAGTCTATTAGAGCCTATAGCTTTATTAGTGGGAACGACATACTATTCAGTCCCTTACTACCATCTAAAATAATATGACTGAATATGCATTTTCAGTGACCAAGATAGTAGAGTGAATCTCGGCTGAAGGTAGGGGGATACACTATCTGATATGAATGAGCCTAGGATGGTCAGTGACTAATAAGATTGAGTCTAGCAGTATGTAGGGCTTGTCAGTAATTGTTTGAAATAGCTAGGCCTAGCAAAGAGGTATTAATCAGTGAGCATTTGAGATTAGTGGGTCCAGCAAACTAAATAAATTACTTGGGTCCTCAGTGAGTGTTTGAGATGATTAGGCCCAACACAATAAAATATAATGCTCAGGTTGCTAGTGAGCATCTGAGATGGCTGAGCCCAGCAAACTAAACGTATTACTTGAGTGCTTAGTGAGCATCTGAGATGGTTGGGCTTGGCATAATAAAATATAATGCTTGGGTTGCCAGTAAATATTTGAGATAGCTAGGCTTAGCAAATTAAATATATTGCCTGAGTGCTCAGTGAGTATCTGAAACAATTAGGCTCAGTATAATAAAATATAATGCTCAGCTTGCCAGTGAGCATCTGAGACTGCTGGGCCTAGCATAATCAATTATAATGCTCAGCTTGCCAGTGAGCATCTGAGATAGCTGGGCCCAGCACAATAAAATATAGCACTCAAGTCTCGGCAAGCATCTGAAATAGTTGAGCCTAGCATAATAAAATATAGTACTCAACTTGCCGATGAGCATCTAAGATGGTTGGGCCTAGCATAATGAAATATAGTCCTTAGCTTGTCGATGAGCACCTGAGACAGTTAGGCCCAGCACAATGATATATAGTGTTTGAATCTTCAGCAAATATCTTAGATGATTGGGCCCAGTAAATCAATCAAATATAGTGTAGAGCTTATCACTGATCATCTTATATGACTGTGCTCAGCACAATCAAATTTTCATTTAAATTATTCCACCTGTTGCCTTGTCCAAACTTGAGTCTTATTAAATGTCTGTTCAAAAATTCAATATATTCAAATGATCTATAATTTTTAAATCTTTCTCTTTTCTAATTTCTCTCAGAGTCTCTTTATATAATCCTCTAGCTTTGTTTTTATGAGGTCAGCCATTATTCTGCTCTCATCCCACAACTGATCTCTCTCAGCCTTACTCACTATGCTAGTGTGAGGCTGCTGTGTCCATATCTATCAGGAAAAGCACACTATGTAAATAAGAATTTATTATCTACAAATTATAGGTTATTACAGTATACAGTTTAATCCAGCTTATTAGATATCTACCCTTTTTGAGTAATCAGTAAATTTACTGCTTATTATACTTTGAATAAGAACAGCCTAATAACAATTGAAAATAAATTCTGGCTGTTCATTTTTTATTATGCCATTACTCAGATTTGAACCCAAGCTCTTCATTATTCATTATTACAACTTTTGTTTTGTTTTTGCCAAATTTTTTTTTTGCCATCAGCCAGATTTGAACCCTAAGATCTTAGCTACTGATTACTATTAACTTTCCGTACGAATACTCTTAACCACTCATCTATGGCAACATATATATTATTACTTATATATTTC
The DNA here is from genome assembly GCA_004802705.1 of Bondarzewia mesenterica. Classification (NCBI taxonomy): domain Eukaryota; kingdom Fungi; phylum Basidiomycota; class Agaricomycetes; order Russulales; family Bondarzewiaceae; genus Bondarzewia; species Bondarzewia mesenterica. Next base: position 12,145 of record SGPL01000267.1, on the reverse strand, counting down.
AATATATAGACCTAAATTTGACTTGTAATAAATTTTGCCTTGCCTATCAGTGTTGATTTTTATCTTTTGATTTGCATCAACCTCAAACATCTTTTACATCATTAGAAAGGTTTCAGTGAAAAATATCATAATTTATAAACTTAAATCTAATAGCTAGTTTGACTTGATCAAAATAATTATGGTAAAGATCTAAATATATAACATTTGATCATGATCTCTTATGGATGTCTGAGAGTGAGTGCTTAAGCAAGTGAAGTTTGGTGTTGATTTAAAAAATGTAAATCAGATAATATACATATACTTTATTATGATAATAATAATAATTATATTTATAGTTAATAAGATCTAATAAGAATTTGATTTTAAATATAAATGTTACTCAAAAATAAAATGCAATTAGATGGATTAGATAAATTAGAGTTTATTTACATAGTATACTTTTTCTGATATTATCACTGCTGAATGCACTGCACCTAATGGCATCTCAGTCACTGAAGGCTACATGAGGTCAAGAGAGAATACTATATCTCCAAATGGATGCACTCACTAAGTTATAAATAGTGGCCAAATATGACACTAGCAGATTAACAATTTGAATCCCAGATCTAGTCAACCATTATTTAGGGATGTCTAGATCGATATCAATCTGCCAGTTTAAATTAGACTAATTAGTGAATAGGCTAAAGTCAAAGAGCCCAACAGCATAGTTTCTTTGATAAAAAGTCACCCACTCTGCTGCCTCTATGATGTTTATAATGACAGTGAAAAGATGGTCAGTAAGCTTGAGGTAACCAATAATGGTAATGGTGGCATTCTATAGACAAGTAAGACAAGGGGAATTTAAAGCTTGATATGCATAATATATCACTTTAGCTTTGATGCCTATAAAGAAAAGATTACAGATAATTCTTAGTTTATTGTTCAGAAGGGACAATGCAATAAAGATGAGATGTAAAGAGATTGAATTGAGGAGGCATTGACTATAGGACATGGTATAAATAAGAATGAAGGGGAGCAAGAAGGGTGCAGTTGAGAAAATGAATAGTGATTATCAGGAATATTTTGGCTGATAATGTGGGGAAACCTCAGCATCAGCAGCTAATCTCATTGATAGAAAGAATATCCTTAGCAATGGTTAAATATCCTCAGCTATAGCGAGTTGTTCTCAATAATAGCAATATATCCTCAGTGATGGCCTATAATATTTACATAGATAGCTACTATCAGTCACTGGCTATCTATTCACTAATTTTGCCTCTCTCTTGTCTAACTCCCCTTCATAAAAAACACCCTCGATATTAACTATGGCCTCAATGATAATGTTGGCATCCTTAGTGATCACACTGCTTTACTATGGGATGCTTATAGCATTTGCATGCATAAGAGGGTCTTACAATTCCTAGTGAATGGTGACTGAATAACAAGTAGTGTTGGTATAACAATATAATGTAAGAGCTCATATGGTATCATGCTCTAATGTTATCTTGGTGTGCACTCATGCCATTGCCTAAACAAAGGGCTTAGGCTTGAAGCAAGCAACTAGAGATCATTCAGAATTTCTAAATGAATTCCAAATGCATGAGCAGGAGTTTGCCAAAGAATCACTTAATATTCAGAATCACTAGGCGAAGCTGAGACCAAAGCTGATAAGATCAAAACCACTTAGAAGCATAAGGTAATTGAGGCATACAACAGATACATACAAGAACATGTGTTGTATAGCTCAACCACAATCACCATCTACTATGTTGATACCTCTATCTTCTAAGCCTCCCCTCCCTGTTAGTTATCTTAGTATTCTTCATTTTATGCAGAAGCATTAGCTAGATTTATATATTTATCAGCATGCATCTTGTGTAGTCTGTACACATTAAAAAGGATGCTTTTATTAAAAAAAAAGTAGAATATCTATATCTGTCAGCACATTCCAAGATACATAGCAAGGAATATAACTTATATTTTAACNTTTTTTATTGATAAATAATTATTATATATATCAAAAAAATGGCTATTCAAAAATTATAGCAATAATTGGTAGCTCAAGTTCAATTAAGCTTACTAATGCATGGGCTATTTTTACCTCTTTGCTAATTATTGCACTCACTCAAAGACTATCAGACTCGATCATATGATCACTCTCACTTATATAAATAACACATTGAGACTATCCACTAACTTTGCAGAAACTCTGTGGATGAAGAGGGAGCTCAATACTGCTTATCACATTAAGGATATAAAGGAAATTAATAGTAAGCTTTAATTTATTCTTAGAATTTGAGTTAAGTGAGACCATCCATATAAGACTATTTACATTTCTCAATATAAATTCCTTCTTTAAATTTTGAAGCATGCTGATATAGTGAAGTGTAATGCCAAAGTGACTCTTTTATTTATAAAAAGAGCTTATTGTTGCTTTTTAAACATATTTATGATGCTAAATAAGTGACATGTTAGGTAGAGTTATACTACAAGATTTTAGGTGCAATAAACTATTTAATAGTTGTGACTTGATTTGACATCTCATATGTTATGCAGGTTTTTAGATATTCATGAATACATTTAGCTTTCATCACTAAAAAGTTATGAAGCATCTATGCAGACATCTAAAGGGTACCACAAATTTTAGCATCACTTATAATAAGAAGTAGGTCAATATACAACTGATTAGGTATTTTGATGCTAATTATGCTAAAAGCTAAATAGGTGTTCATCAATAAGCTACAATTTTTTACTCATTGCTAGGCCTATTGTTTAAAGTTTAAAGAAACAGCAATCAATTGCATTGTTTATGATGAAAGCAAAATATATTGCTATTGTTATTATTATATAAATTGCTATCTGACTTTACATACTCTTTTATAAGCTAAAGATCTCTATTGATAGATCTTAATTACTCTTTAATAATAACTTTAGTGCTAATGTACTCACATATAAATACATTAATTACAACTGAGTTAAACATATTAATATTTATTATTATTTCATTTATAAGTGTATTGAGGCTAGAGAGCTCAAAGTTGAACATGTGAGATCCATCAGAAAAAACATATCATATATGGAAATTTATTATTTGGAAATTATAGATTATTATAAAATACAGTCTAATTTAGTTAAGAACTTATTTATACTTTATGAGTAAGTAGTAAACTTGCTATTTATTATACTCTACATAAGAATAGCTTAATAATAAATAATAATAAATAATAATAAATTTTAGCTACTTGTTATATATATATATTATCTCAGGTTTGAACTCAAAATCTCAAATTATTATGATTATAATTTGTGTATTTTTTGTCATCAATCAGATTTGAACTCAAAAATATTATCCACTCATGACTATTGATCCATTGTATGAATAAAACATTTTTAATCACTTATTTATAACAATATATATTTTATAAGTCAAATATTTTAATATATAGGCTAAATTTGATTTATAATCAATTTTACCTCTCTTTATCAATGTTAATTTCTATCTTTTGATTTATATTAATATCAAATATTTTATACATTATTAAAAAGGTTTTATTTAATTAAAAGAGTTATAATTTATAAGTTTAAATTTAATAGTCATTTTGACTTAATCAAAATAATTACAATAGAGATCTAAATATATAAAATTTGATTAAAATTGCTTATAAATGCTTAAGAGTGGTGTTTGAGCAAATAAAATTCAGTGATGATTTTTAAAAGGTAAATTAAATAGCACTAATACACTTTATAATAATAATAATATTATTTATAGTTAATAAACTCTAATATAAATTGGATTTTAAATATAAAAGTTGCTTAAAAATATAATATAATTAGATTAATTAGAATTTATTTACATGGAGTATTTTTCTTAATATCAGTAGATAAATTGAAAGATATTCTAATAAAAAGAATTCCTCAAGATCATCACAGTAAGTTGATTATATAATTAAAAATTGCAGTAACTTAAAGAAGTGTTAAAGTATCATTATTATAACTTATTATCTCAGATCTCCCAACTCACTTTAATTTATGTACTTATACTAATTTTGGTGTTTATTTAATATTATAGAAAGCATTTATTTATCATGTATCTTTATTTATAAAAACCTTTTATAATATTAATTGGTCGCTTTCTTATAATATAAATAATAAATTAAGTATATATATATATATACTATTTATAATATACTTACTGAAATATAATATAATATAAATAAAAATATATCTTTTTAACTAAAGATTTATTAAAAAGGCCAAGTATACATTTATATAAGTATAGATTTTAAAACAGTATAAAATCTAAGAATAACTAGTTATAAATAAATATTATATTATATTATAATTATTCAATATCTCATAAAAACTTTAGATACTTCTGTATCAACTTCTATCATACATACTAGCTGTGCTCCTTCTCTCTCTAAACTAGCTCTTTTGCCTCTTTCACTATAGCTAGTTAATATAAGAAACCAGCATAATTAGTATATAAGCTTAAAACTAGATGATAATCTAAAATATATACTCAATATTATATATAATAAATAGATGGCACACATAAAAATTCATTTTAAATAACATCAAGAGATCAGTTTTAATGTGAGCTTCAAAAACTATTTTAATGACAAATTTAATTATAGATAATCTTTAGAGTTTTTGTTATTGAGCAACTCATAGTTCTCTTTATTTAACTAATATATTTAAAGTATTGACTATATCAAGAATAGAGGTATTTAAGTTTGAGCTCATAATCTTTATTTATATATTTATAAACTGCATTAATTGTAATTTAATGTTGGATTTTATATGTAGTAAATATATACTATAAGCACATTAATCAAAAAAGTAAGCTTTAATAGCACAATAATATTAATATTAATCTAAAAAAATAAAATACTAATATAAATAAGAGAGCTTGTAAGCCTTNTNNNTTTTTTTTTCTTAAAGTCAATAATTAAAGGAAAAAAAANNAAGATTAAAGTGCTTGTTATTGGAATAGTTTTTGAAGCTCAAATTAAAACTGATCTCTTGATGCTATTTAAGATGAAATTTTATGTATGCCATCTACTTATTATATAAGATATTGAGTATATATTTTAGATTTTAATCTAATTTTGAGCTCACATGTTAATTATACTAGATTCTTATTATAACTGGCTATAGTGAAAGAGGCAAAAGAGCAAGTGAAGAGAGAGGTCTCTATAAATTAGTTGCTCCAACAAATAACTATCCTTTAAATTTCCATTATTATTGCCCATTTTGTGGTGACTGTTATGCTCATCTAGGCTAAACTTCTTTATGATTACATCTCATATCATAATTCAGCTCTCAGTAGTGCTGCCTGGGTTTCAGAACTTATTCACAGCTACCCTGAGCAGATTCACTGTGAGCTCGGGGTACATAGACACATTTTCTTAACTCTTGTCTCTACCTTCAAATTATTGGCCTTACTACAACACAGAATCTTACTGTAGAGAAACAGGTTGCAATTTTTTTGTACACCTATGTTACTAAATTGTCCACCCAATATGTAGGTGAGCGTTTCTAGCATGCAAGTCATACTATATCACAGTGAGTTTTTCTCTATTCTGATCTACTAGTTTAAAATAATTAAATTTCTTTTTTCTTTAGTTATTTTCTAAAAATCTTCATCACTTTATCATTTGCCCCCTTTTACACTACCTACATTCATCTCCCAAATGAAGGCAGTTTTATTCTACCTCAAATCATAGAGAATATGCAATTTTTTTTTTCAAGTGCTATAGGTGCAGTCGACTGCAGACACATTAATTACCCTCCTAGTGCAGCTGAACAAGCTGCAGTAAGAAATCACTATGATGAAATTAATCAAAATTATTTGATGGCATGCTCATTTGACATAAAAATTTTGTATATTTTTAACAGTTGAAAGGGTTCTACGACAGATTTCATGATCTCACTTGGACACTATTATTTTGCTGATGTGGGCTTTCTACCATGCAATCAGCTTCTTGTCTCATATCAGGGTGTGTATTATAGATTGTTAGAAACAGAGATAGAAGATGTTCAATAAGTTTTATTTTTATTCAATTATATTTTGATACTTAATTATTTATAGGCCACAAAATCCCTAAAAACTAAGGGGTGGGGTGAAGCATGGTGCTTTCATAACAATGGGCAGTAGTTTGACATGTGAGGAGCATAACTAGTATATATAATAGAAGTTGATACAAAAATGTCTAAAGTTTTTATGAGATGTTAAATAATAATATCATATAATATTTATTTATAGCTAGTTATTCTTAGATTTTATACATTTTTAAAATCTATACTTATATAAATCTATATTTGGCCTTTTTAATAAGTTTTTGATTCATGTTGCCTAACTTAGGGGCTAAATATGTTATAATTAGTAAAATAAATATTAGTCATATCTTACCTAAAAGAGTGTATATCTCTAGCTCCTCGAAAGCCACTATACAGTGATAGGAGAAGATTAGCTATGGCTAAAATAATCAGTAAATAACAAAAAATATAAAAATTAATTTGGTACACACTAAAAAAATAACAGAGAATAGATGATGCCTAAGAACAGATTATTATAAGAACACCCTTGATAGTGTAGCATAATATCATGAGGTCACATGAATAATAAGTCAACAGCATAAATATTAAATACAAGAGGATGACAGAGTATAGAGATGAGCAGAAAAAAATTAGATAATAAAAAGGCAAAATATACTCATCTTTTATATAATATAGCACTATTAAGACAATTTAAAATGATCACTATGCTCTTTACTCATATGTCTTATTTTTGAGCATTAACTGCTCTGAACTTTGAGTGCAACATGAGTAAGGCATGATCAAAAGTTTTTGTGATATGTTTAGATGTGAGTCTTGATAGAGAAACTATTATAGATTGAATCATGAATAGGCTAAAGGCTTATACTTCTTTCTATCTCAAAAAATCAGTGGCATTAAAGTATATAATAATATCTATTACTAAAGGTTTATAAAAAAAAATTAATTTTTAATTTTAATATAAAGAATTGATTATGATTTTACTACACCGAGTGAGCAGTCTACTAGTTCTGTCAAGCAAGTGCTGCTATCACTTACTTCAACTTTATCAGATAAAGTTTGAGCCTTATATAATAACTAGAGCTCTCAATCTCCTATAAATAAATCTAATTTATATACAATATATATATATATAGAGAACTATCATTCTTAAACTATTTTTTTTATTGATAGCTTAACATTTATTTGATCATTTGAGCTCCCTTTACTTGGTATGCTTAAGGTCTCATAAGTTAGCAAGGCTTTTATCAAAGGCTACATATATGACATAATTTAAGTTTATCTCTTAAAAGTTCAACTACTTTGAAAAAGGAGCTGCTCAGATGAATAGATTACATTGAGTTGTAGAATTAAAAAAAATCCCTATAAGTTAATTGTTAACTTGATTTTATAGATTTGCTTAGCTGTATTTGCATTATTTGCAGCTGATCAACTGCAGTAGTTTCTACTGCAAGAGTTTTCAATTTTTTATTTCATGAATAAAAATTCTCTATTTTTTCAGTATATTAAGTTGCTTTTTAATTGCTAATTTAATAGCCCTCATCACTTGTCTAAATTTATCCCTTTTGTATTAGGTTCTCTATATGCTATGCTATAAAGGCTGATCCGATCTAATTTTTACTTTCCTTTAAATCTTAATCACCTCATTAATATCAATTAATTCAAACTGTACATTTTAATATAATAATTCTATTTTCTGTTTTAACTGTTTATTTCATAACTAGTAATTTTTTTTAATCATCAAGGTGATCTTACTGTGATGTGTGATGTCTATAAAGATATCACTGCTTACTATATATATGACAGCATTTTAAGATATCTTCTTATTAGAGCTAAAATATTATATCAATGCCTCACATATTCAAGAGCACAAACACCTATGTTCTAGTATGTAGCTTCTCTTTTACTTTAGCGACTGAGTTTTAACTATAGAATTTTTATTAATATATAACACTGTCATGCTTCATTGGTACAAGTAGAGTAAAAATGTAATAGAACTATTAATTGTGTATTTATTTATTTAAGATACAAAGATATCAAAAAATTCACATGCTAATTTTGTATACATAGTCAAGGCCATAGTGAATAGCCACTATATCAGATTGGTCAGCAGTCATATTCTTATTGATGTTAGTCTAAACTTAATAATTTTTATCAAGAGGATGATCTATTGCTCTTACAATGTAAGTTCATAAATTGAGTAAATTTCACTTTAAAGAGGTCACTAAAAAAGAATAAAAAAAAGTAAGATTTATATGAGTGTTCAAAATAATGATATAGTAAACATCAGTCTTACTAGGGGACTGATTAATGCCAGATATATTTTTTATTTTAAACTGCAACTCACGCTTTACAGAACCTATAATAAAAAATAATTAAATGCTATAAACTATATTAAAAATTATACTTAAATTAATTAATTTTTTACTAACTATATTAATTAATTTAGATTAAAGAAAGCAAACTTAAAGTTTAAATATATATATATTCTTATATAATTAAAGATAAGTATTACCAATAAGATAATCTTACAAAGAAGACTTAATTTTTTTTTATAAATATTTACAATTACTTATATTACTATAAAAATATCAAAATTTAACTTTAATATTATTAAAAAGATCCTCATATAAACTAATATATAATTATAATTAATGAATTATTTAATTTCATTAAGCATGCCTTAAACTTTAGTTAGATATTATATTATGCCATCAATAATTATTTAAATAATAAAAGAGCATTGTAAGTTTTAATAAAATATTATTGATTCTAATGATCAAGTATTTTTTAATTTTTTCAATAATTGAGCTTTATAGAGAGATATTATTCATATTATTTCCAATTTAAATATTAAATAACCTAATAACTTCACTATTTTTTGTCATATAAATAGTTAAAATAAGCTTTGAAAGCTTTATATCATTGAGTAAGAATTAAAACTGCATCTCTGACATCTTAATTCTAAAACTATTTATTAGCTATAAAATCCCTCTAATAACATATTAATTTTGATGATTCTAATCTCTATTTATTTCTTGACCTCTTCCTCTCTGTCAATAATGCATCACAAGCAACCTATAGTACTATTTAAAATAGATTTTTTTTTTATCATCATTCTAATGATCTCATATTGTCTAACAAGTAAATAAAAAAGTAAAGTTGCAGAATTAAGTGGTATATTCCTCTGTTAAGCATGATATATATCCTAATAGCTGTTTAACATATACAGGCCTCTTTATAGAACTCAAAATATGCCTTATGTTTAAAGAGCCTCATTTTGATCAAATTTAACTTGATGTTAGTAATTTTATACAATACCTATTAAACTATCTCTATAGAATCTCAAACAAACTTCTAAAAGTGTGCATGTCATAGCATATCATACAAATGGCATTATTGACGTATATAGCAATTTTGAATAAAACAAGGACTATCTAAATGCTGTTCAAAGAGGCAACCTCTCTAATAATGATATCTTTCTTATGTTTTTTTTTAATAGAGCCCAACTATATCAGAGCAAAGCCTCTAACTGCTGAATATACATTTAAATAATCTTTAATTACTTACTAGATATATACTATAAGTAAAAGTATATCTTTGTCAGTGGTATTATTCTAAGACTCAATAAGCTAAAAACACATTAACTCATTTCTTTTTCTAAGCTTTTATCACCTTGCTGCAATTCAGAAGGCAGAACTAGTTAGATTCATGTGATCTATTTCGCAAGAGGAAAATTTTCTGAGCAAGTGAGGAGCTAGTGTAGCATTCAGAATGGATGTCTTGTAGGTGCAGGTTAGGGCCTCAGAGTGTCATGGAGGAGGGAGCATGTGCTGGAAAAATTGAGCACGTGCGGATGCGATAGTAATCAACGATCCCACTATGTGGGGGTTGACGTGACACTGAGGCCATGAGCTGCTTGCGCTTAGAGAGCGTTCGGTAATTCCTGAATATGAGAACTTTTCTCTTAAGAGAACTGAGCGACCACCCTAGAGTGAAGCTCACTACCTCAAGTTCCCCAAGGGAACCCGACCCACCCCCACCAGAGCGAGCTCCTGTAGTTGTAACATGTTAGAACTGTTGCAGAATATTTACGAACATCGTGATTTTAAGTTAATTATACAAGTAAGATCTATGATTTTTTAGCATTCAGTAAGGCTCTAGCTTTATCACGTTCAACTCTCTTTACAAACTCGTCTATGCTCGAGTACAAACTGTTTGTGCTGTCATCAAAGAAACATCTGGAGATAAACATGGGAATGATGGAGGAGATCTTTCTCCAGTAAATAAGAAATGCATCAGACCTCCATCATCCTTGCTTTGCTACAATATTAGGTGGTGTTCTCCTAAGCAACAGTTCTGTAGTGCCTCCTATGTAGAAACTGTGCCCTTCTTTTATATCGCCCAGGTTGCATGCCTTTCAGACTTGATTGCATCTTTCTAAGAACCAAGGTTTTGTGAGAGAGAGCCATTCATCACCTTGACGAAAGGTGAAGAGAAGAATTAACAGTGAGATGCCATGATTCTGTGTCATATGGTTTTGAAAGGCTACGATTAGTGAGGTAACTTTGGCAATGTCAGTCAAGATAATATCGACACCATCAATACTCATTGTCTTGAAAAAGGAGATGTAGAAGGAAATATATGCTGCTGTATTCCTCACTATTTTGCGCGTGCACTCAGTGCACCTGGATACATTTTTTATCAGGTCAAAGTCATGCCATCCTATTATTGTTAGCTCACTGAGTCTGCAGCACGACCAAAAAGTGATGGAGGCTATCACCCAAACTGCCGTGTTGAAGGTGTTGAGTAAATTGAGATTTTGAAAGAGTGTAAAGATGTGCTCGTAAGTGACAAGAGGTCATGGTGGGCACTTGGAGGAGGCTAGTGCTAGATTAACCACTCCTTTCAGTGCCCATTTTAATTAAGGGCCACCTTGTCATGGTGCCCTATTAACCTCATGCCAGAACTTGAGTTCAGATATCCAGTTGTCAGCAGAGCTAACCTTGGCCACACTACTTGAGGCAAATCCAGCAAGGAGGGTGTCTGAGATGGGCATTCAACTAGATTCTGAGATTTGAAGGGCATCACAGTATTGTGTGAACCTAAGAAGACCAGTGGTATAACCTTCATGAGTAGATCAGTCAATAGAGAAAAACATAACATCGCGCTTATCTTGAAAAGCACAGTCTCTCAGCAGAATTCTACCTGAGGCTGCTTGTTGTAGACACATTTGGAGATATCTTTAATATCATTATTAATGCTATTATATAAGTCAATCTTTTTATGATGAATACAATCACACTATATATTTTTTATTTATTTATTGTAGAAGCCTTGTGCTTTAATTTATTTTAAAGCTTTAGCTTAAAAGTATTCCACAAGTAAAAATCTTTTAATCTTTTACTCTTAATTTTTTCTTTTGAGAATAATAACAATTACTTTGAATGAATGATAATTTAGTGTTGAGTATTATTTTTTTAATCTTTTTTTCACTTTTAATTTACATTCACTCTGAAGTTTTATAGTTTTTATCTGCTTATTTCAATTAAGCCTTCTCTATTTAAAAAGCTCTTTATGCTTCTAGTCCTACATATTCTATAATATATAAATATAACAAGAAAAAGTATTGTATTTTAACCATATAAAATAGTGATGTTTTACTATTATTAACAAATTGAGACTCTCTCTTTAAAGATCTTTTGAAGACAGAAATGTCAATATAGCTTTTTATTTATAAAATAAAAAAGCTCTTTGCTATTTGTTATCTTTTTAATTATAATAAACTTATAAAATAAATCTTTTTAGTGCAAGTTAATTGTTTGAGTTATTATAAAAAAATTCTTATTTGATTTTTATTTGTTAATTCCTATAGCATAGTACTTGCTTTAAGTTTATTTATATTGATTTTTTAATTAATTCAAGTATGATCATATTATAAAAATCAGTAATTATAGTAGTAATAAGATCTTTATTTAATAAGTTTGATAAAAATAAAGATATACTAAATTTAATTATAATTTTATTTATTTATTGACATTTGTGAGCAATATTATATCATTTTTATGCAAAATAAAATAAAAAATAAGTTTATTATTATTATTAC